>NBAZ01000034.1:0-126594 GCA_002794735.1 Pyrrhoderma lamaoense
ATAAGCGTGTGCTATCCTCAAACCAGCCACAACTTGATTAATGTAATGACAACCTTATCTGAAACCCGATTTGCAATGTCAACTTTATAGTTAAGAAGCGAGCAATACTCTTTTTTACCAGACATCAAGCCGAGTGGGGGACGCCCTGAGGAAAGTCTAAATATAGCATAGCTCAACCAAGACCTCATATAATCCTTGGGCTCGTTGAAGTAGGCAATAACTATAATATTGTTGTAATATCCCTCCTCGAAATCGATATAAAATGCTTTAGACTTGTCACTCGACGTAAAGCCAGTAAATGTATCTTAATTTTCAGTTTGAGAAACTAATGGAAGAGATCATCTCAGGTTCCCTCGTTTTCAGCCTAAACCAGAGACATTTGGGCAAGGAAAAGATTAATCGCCAAACTCAAGAGACTGACAAAAACGCTAGTCGAGAAGATCATGTGAACCACGTGATTATTTGCATAATTTTCTACGCGTCTTGGTGACAGATAGAATTTAGATGGAGATGGTTACTCTGAAAGACTTCTAGCTTGAAATTGAACGAAAGACGGCTGCTGATATGCGAAAACAACTAGCTGAAGAAAATTATCAATGCTGAAGATCGAGTATGTGGGTGAAAATACTTACGCCAACAGCATATGAAAGAGCCAAAATCGGAGAAGCAGAAGGCCGTGTTAAGGCTATTATTTATTGAGATAATACACCTGATTATAAGAAAATACTATGGGCTCTCGTACAAAGATTATGATGACGTAAACCAAGACAAGCTATCCTCTCCGGTACTATCATTGTGTTTTGTTTGAGGAGGCAACGGCACAGCTCCGTGATCAGTATGGATATATCACTTGTTCTGTTTGATGTCATTGAAGGTATAGTTGTTCTCTCCCTTGTACCACATGAGATTGACACAAACTTGAACCTCTAGCACCTCTATGTATCCATGCAGCAGGATGGGTACACAGGGACATTAGCATGGATACTGTGTATCTTATGAGGATCCACGTACGGCTGCCCTAAATATGTACATGTACAGGTACAAGGCGCCTCATATTTCCATCTGCGTTATCGCGAAATTCGTCCCAGATCATGGGTGCTTATAATATCAAGGTCAACTTAATGAACATACACATTAATAAACTTGAAAAATTGCTGTCTACTTAATTCGCTCATATATATCCCATATAATGTACTAGTAGCAGTACATACATATATACTACATTAATTAGTGTGTTATAATATGTTCTAGTAAGAATACGTGATGTATCTATGGCTTGTCAGATTTATCTGACTTCTTAGGTCCATCTAAAGTATCACACTGTCAGCTTACTCCTTTTGTTACAGTATAAAACACGGATTACATACCTGTAGGAGACCTTCTCGGTTTATCAGTCTTCTTAGGTTCTACTTTCTTAGGTTCTACTTTCTTAGGTTCTACTTTCTTAGCGGCAGCTGGCCTAGCAGCTAATGCTGATGTTGACGCTGCTGTCGTTGACGATGCTGAAGGAGTTCCTTGACTCTTCTTTACAACTTTCGCTGCTGTCGGTGTTCCTTGTGTAGTCTTCGCTGCTGTCGATGCTCCGTGCCTCGATTTCGCTACTGTTGATGATACTTGTGTAGGTTTTGCTACTGTCGGTGCTTCTTGTACTACTGGTGGTGGCACTGATCCTGAGGAGCTCTGGGCAGCACGGGTAGGACTTTGGCTCCTCGTCCTCGTCCTTGGTTTTGGCTTGTCTACTAACGGTTCCAAAATCTGTATCATATGCGGAGCTTTATCCTTGAATTCTTTCCTGACAATACCGAGGAACTATATCCCATCCCTTTCCCCTAGGTAGACTTCAACAAGTTCCGAACTGATTTTCTTGCTTTCATAAAACATTTGCTCTGAGAGGTCCTTAATATCTTCTATGTCCTTAGTTTTCTTTTCATCTTGACCATCGCTACGACCGATAAACCCTACTATTTTGAGTGCTACAAGATGTTGAATGGTTGGATACCTGATACCGGAAACAGGGTCAAGTATGGTATGCTTGATAAGGGGATGTTGAAAGACACTCGATCTGAGTCTAATATCACATTTAACCGAGTTTTCCGTATCATTTGTGAGATAAGTAGCAGTATACTTAGATGAGTCAGAGCCTGGAGAAAAAGGAAGTAAGACTGTTTAGGCGGTTGCTTGAGAATTTTGAACGCTGCCTCGGTAGCGTTAATATCAAGATCCTATAAAAATAGGCGAACCAAAGTCAGGAAAATGTCTAGATTTAGTATACGTTATACAATACCTTTGTTGATCGATGGTCATCAGGAAGATAGATATTCCTTGCTGCACCTCCTATAAGGAGACCATGCTGCCCCTTCCAAATATCTCACTAAACATGACTGTTGCAGCTGTGTACAGACGAGTTCCGAGTGCTTTTTCGAGTTTGCTGGGCATTGTTTACTTACTGATACCTGTAGATAAGGGATTTATGAGAAGATGTACGAGAGTTTGTTAAAAGGAACTTGGTTGTGTGAGGATAGAATCGTTGCGTTTGTCCAATATATATACCTTCTGCAGAGAAGTAGGAAACTGTGTTTGCGGTTACGGTTAGTGCCTCAAGACAAGAGTAATGCTTGCAAAGAATAGTCGATAATATTAAGCGCTCTCACACACACACACACTCTCTCTCTCTTTACCTTTAGATGATAAAAATAGGTCTGCAATGATACCTAGAGAAAGACTGTGCTTTGCGATGAGAAGCAACAGGTCAATTACTTGGGCTTACGGGATGATATAAATTTGCTATACGAAGAGTCAATGACTCTATGTAACCAGTAAGATGGGGAGATCATAATCAGAATAGCGTGCAAACATTATGCAGTGCATAATACTTCGTACACATCTTACGTTAATACTTGTGGCAAAGACAGTCAATAGTTTGAGCTCTTCATGTAAAAAATTCGTTGGAAACAAAGATACTAACTGTACCCCCTCTCCAGTCTGGGAGCATAGTATAATAATCATCACATTGATCTAGAGAGTATATTTAATATTAGCTTTCGGTTGAGCTGCTATGGGGAGAAGCGAAAAAAAAATAACAATGATATCTTTGCAAACATTACGGATTGTGATGAAAGGCAAATTTGATAACCGCCTATGCCGCCTCAGCTAAGTCAAGGACTCACAGCATAACATCATCTTTGATTGTTATCGGGTTTACTGAATGCCACTGTTGTTATTGTATAGATCTACGGAAGCAAATTAGCATGTGCTATATTCAAACCAACTATTACTCGATTTGACGTGATCTTTAATTTTGTCTGGAAAGTAGATTTGCAATGCTGCTTGTTTTCGGAGATCGGCCCGATTGGGTCATCTTAGAGATAAGTTATGATATAGCAAACGAAGCCTCTACGGATTCCTGGGTTGGATGGAGTGAACTATGATTGCATTGATGCTGTGATATTCCTCCTCGGAAGTAGATATGCTATGCTTCAAGCATAGCACCAGTAAAAGTTCTCGAATTTTCAGTTTCGGACGATATTCAGTTTTCAAAGCATGTGTAAATATACACACTGATCACGGACGTGTAAAAAGAGAAGACTCTTTCCCGAGACGACCCGAAATGCAAAGATTGTTGTGAGTGTACTAGTATGGATAACAAAGAGAACTAGAGAATTTACTGGTCAACATGGTGAGAAGCTTACTTTGTGACTGAACTCCGATGAAGTATAGCTAAGGACCGCACCAACACCTCTCCTCTCTCCTCGGGATCACATACATCCAGCGTTATCACGTCACATAACTCACTTCTAATACTACTCTAACTACAACCACATACATTAAAACTTACTGTGTAGCGTGTCACACATCTACAATTGTGTGACCTGGTTATTTGTCATCGGGCTTACTAGACGGAAAGACGGCAGACCGCTGCTAGAGTCTAAGACTAGTTTAAGCCACTCTTCTCACTGAGACGTTTCTTAAAAGGTGAGCGAATGACGTCTCTCAATTATATATAAATCTTAGGAGGAGACTCCTCCTTTTTGGCTCGCATAAAGCTGCAAATTGGCCTCGTTGTCGCTCGTGGCAACGTGCTGTGCAGCTCTGGTGACGGTGACGAAAGCATGCTATCAACCTCCACACTGTCTTCCTTGTCAGTAGCGGCGAAGAAACCCAAGCATTCTTTACATCCAGTCCAACTTGCTGTCTCTACTTCAGCTTCTCACCCACCATTACGACAGACTCACTCGACTGCATCAACATCAGCAACAACAACGATAGCGTATCGAAGTAGAACTACTAACAGAACTACCACAATGGTCGATATTCAAGTACATATCCAACCACAACCACGTCCAGCGACACAGAAGTGTACAAACATAACATATACGTCAACTAGCTCTAATAATCGTCCTCATCTTGCCCTTCCCAGCTCAGCCCTACAGGCACCTCTCCCTCGGCCGGTGTCAGTACCAGCACCTATGTCGGTACCTATGGCACTCCACCCTCTTGAGTCTCAACACACTCTCATACATGGGAGTGCCTTACGAAGGCCAATCCCAAACTCCTATTGGGCAACACCTTTTCTTGTTGCATGTGAATATCCTTGGGCACCCAGTACTCCTCGTCCCAAATTAGATGCCTTACTCGCAGCTGGTGTTAGGACGTATGCTCTTTATTTAATGATAACTCTAAAAATGATACTAATTTTATCTCATGATTTGATATCAACACCTTAAAGTTTTATTGATCTCACAGAGTCAGGAGAGTTGATTGCTTATTCTGAGTTGCTTCCCGTCCGTGCAGCAAGCTGTGGTCTTTCACCATCAGATGTCCATACTCTTCAGTACTTCCGCTTCCCCATCCCTGATCGAAAATGTCCGCCATCACCTTCTCCATCGAGCTCTCCATATTCATCACGCTCGCCTTCACCTTACCCTACTTCAAACTCACAACGCGCAAAAGCGGGATTACGTCGTGCGCATAGACATAACCCATTTCTCTCGAAGATCTTCCATGTCTTACATACATGTGAGGCACAGGGTCGGATCGCCGCTATCCATTGTCGAGGCGGAATTGGAAGAACGGGGACTATTGTCGGCTGTTGGCTTGTACAGAGTGGAAGGGCAAAAAACGGTGATGAGGCATTGCAAATGATTGCAAGCTTTTGGGAAGGTGTAGAGAAAAGGCGGAGATTTCCGTAAGCCCCGAGACTGGAGATCAGATGGAATTTGTCAGGAAATTCGAGAAAGTTGTCTGCGAAGAAGATGAAGACGATAAATAAAGTAGAGCTGTATTGCGTTCCATTTTTTTCAGCCTTTCTGTGAGTAGAGTCTCTTCTGTTCCTGTTATGCTCATTATTTGAAACAAAGCCTCCCAACTTAGCTTTCATTACTAGTTTGTAGCCATCAGTACTGACCTTTGATTTATATGTATTCTGGGATTATCTCACGTTATGGACAATTATAGATTTCTTTTCTTCTATTAGGGCTTTGTATCATGTATAGGTTGATCGAGTAGAATTTTCAAGTGTTTTTCTCCGTCGCTCTGTTGTATATAAGTAATCAATATATCTGCCATTTCAAATGTAAATTGCAAATACAGGGTATTATAGAGAGAGAGGGAGAGAGATGTATTTGTTAAGTTCCGTGTAGTGGAACTACGCCTTAGTAACCTAGTAGTAATAGAACAGGGTATTATAACTAATAGAAAAATCTTATTGAATGATTTGAAATATGTGAAATACAAAGAAAATGATGCCTATGTATTAAAAATGGCACAAACCCCTCTTAAACCAAAAACCAATATTCCGCCTTAGAAGAAAGGTAATGCTCGATGCACCCGGCGCCTCTTAACCTCGGTGATTATGATATAATTGTTACATAAAATAGTAATTCGACGCCGTTTTCTGGCTTCGGGAGTCAAGCGCGACCGAGAACGAATTTTTCATTACTTGTATGTAAAGGATATAAATAGATTATCTAATTCTTCAGCTCGAGACTGTTTCTTAAGCTATTATCCAATGAGTCACTATCCTATCCATTTCTATATCCCCAAAACTCATCATATATTGACATCTGTAGGATCTAGCACACATGTACGCTAAATCTCTGAGAATATGCTCTTAGTTCTACCGCAAAATACTGCTTCGTACTCGGACCACCTCATGTTTCGCTTATACTCTGCGGATGGGCCGTTAATCTTCGGCAATGACGTTCGATGCAAGCGACGGATCGCTACCATTAAGGTGGTCAGAGACTAAAAACATATAAAACATGGGCACCCTAAGTCAAGAAAAAAATTATCTCTCAGACCTTGACTCTGCACCCCCCTAGCTCATTCAGCTCCCTTTCAATCTTTATACCAAGTCACTCTTTATATAACCAGCCTTAATCATGCGTGCTTTCGGAATCATCTCTGCGATTGCAGCCGTAGCTAGCTTCCTCCCTAGTGCATTCGCTGCACCTTTTGATGCGACGACGACACTTACGACCTTGTACTCGACGTCATATACTACGATTTCGTCTGCGACTACCTTGTCTACTGCAACGACTTTGTCGACTGCGATTACAAAGACCGCTTCAACTGCTGTTACTGCAGTCCCCACATCTTCGTCGGGCGATGATAAGTGCTCGTCGATCCTTGCTGGTGTCCAAGTAGACATCCAGGTTCATATTGATGCCTTGAGTATGTTTTTGTAATGTATTAGTGTACCGCGAAAGTTCTGACGCCCTGCGAAGACGGTTTGACTGCAGAGACTGCAACTAAGGATACCTTGACTGTCCACCTCCAGGCTATTGTTGATATTCTCGTTACCGCTACTGCTGATATCAAGGCTCTTGTCGGTCTCGGATTGTCTATCAACGTTACCGTAGTTGCTCAACTCCTTGCTGAGATCTTGATTGTAAGCTTATTTTATATTCGACTCCCTTGATTGTGTTTTCTGATCCCTTCTATTTTCTTAGACTCTCTGTGGTGCATTGTCATTTGTTCTGGGAATAGTTGCTGATGTCCAAGTGTTGTTGGATGTGATCGTTTCCGTTGCTCTTGGTGACTGTCTTTGTGGATTAATTAGTGCACTCATTTCCCTTGTTGCCGGTTTACTCGTTGCACTTGTCCCACTTGTCGTATCTCTTCTGTCCACGCTCCTCTCACTCAAGCTCAACGTTGTTGCCTCGCTTCTTACCATCCTCTAGTTTCATGACGTATCATGTATCCATTTTCATGATGGCTAAAAAGACGTTTATGGCTACTATCAATTATCATTTAGTTTGCTGTCAGCTTATAGAGTATTAGACTGATTAATGTGGAACTTTGACATTTACAAAGTGCTGTTTTCGGAAGAATTTATCGAATAGTGTGTTCTTTATAGAGCTTTGCTTTACAAGCTAAAATCAATCTTCTTTGCTTTTTCTGAGCATATAAGTTCATCTATTTGGCACGACACAGAGGTCCCTCTGTCTCTTTTAATCCGTATTGCGGCTTATACTCTATATTTTTACGTCAAATAGTACTTCAGAATGACAGACCCAAGACGTGCATACACAATAGTAGAAGAAGGCGGTGTTGTCATGGAGAGGCATCACGGTCAAGAGCCACGACGAATTCCAACAGACGATTTGCCAGTACTTATAACGGACAAGAAGGGTGGCTTATTCAGTAGAGCAAAGTCTAGGATGGGAATAGGAAGACGTGATAAGGCTGAGCCAGGGACCCTGAAGATAAATAGAAAGAAGGATGCCAATGATACAGGAAAGTCCTATCCATCCACAAACTCGAAACCGGGGAAAAGTCAGGGTGAGGCAGCGGGAAGAGTATCTACGTCGGGACACCAAACCCAAGCTCAACAGAAGAGTTCTGAAGGTAGACGAAAGCAACTATTCAGTCTTCTGACCCGTTTTACCGGCGGCAGACAATCACGGTCGTCTCAGCGGCCTCAGACGCCAACTCAGAGCCGGTGGGACTAGATCCGGGAAGTATGTTCAAATTAGCCTTGTACATTACATATCAGTATTGTGACTATTTTATGTATTCTAATACGACTTTAATACCATGGTACATGACTGACATATAGGTTTAATTAAGAGGTAATTTTGTTATGGATTGATGATAAAAATATATCAAAGGCCCAATAATAATGATTTTCCACAGTTATCGTTCATGCTTTGCATGGTTCTGCCTTGTGAACTGTCCTAAGTTGATGATTCATAAGCGAAAGATTTCGATTAGACACCACGAAATCCTCCGAAAATCAAAGCTACATAGCTAATTTCAAACAAATCGAATAGATCAAGGATGCAAAACAGATTGTATGTTTTAAAAACTTTGTGCTTTTGTCGGCCAGGCTTTAATCCGAAAAGGTAGAAAATTCTTAGTTGATTTTGGAAAACTTCTTGATAAAATCTCTGCTTGAAAAGGTCTACACTATTCCATGTTATACGATTTTATCACGAATTCTTTCACATGTGATTTCTTTAGACTGATATTATGCTTCATTATTTGTCAATAAATTTCACCTCAATTTCACTCACTTGTTCCAGAATGAAACAATGTTACAGCTTGGTACGTAGTATGCATAAGAACTTTGCTTCATGAACCAAATCACCTTGCTTTGCTGTACCTAGCTGAGCTCATCTATTTAACAAACTGGCTCAGGCTCCTGGCCTTTCGCTTTGCATTGTGATCCGCACCCCTTATCTTTACATCAAGCAATAGTCTATAATGTCAGAACCTCTGCAGACCGACATAGTAGATGCGAATGGAAACGTACGAAGTTTATACCATCCAATGCCGCAACATCCAGGAAACAAGCATGCAATAACATCGCCGAGTGAAATTGATGCCTCTCCATCAGAGAAGCGTGCTCATCATGCCTATATACTCAGTAAGTAGTCCGAAGAGGTAGCCTAGATTATTTCTGATAACATTAATTGGTTTCCTCCTTTTTTTCAACGCGACATTTCACTATATGGCTCCGGCATGTTTCGTCTTTTTTCTGAATCACTAAGCTGCTGAGAGTCTATTTGCTAACTATAATCGAAAAACGGATCCGATAACTAGAGTGAAATGGGACCAGAGAGCGCTCAAATTTCGCATAGGCTTACAGGACATCCGTATGTATATCCCACCTTTCGAAATCTAGTCTTAAATGCAGATCTCTATATAGAATGGAAAAAAAGATGCTCTGCGACATGCACGAGCACTGTAAGAAAAAGTATCGAAGTGCTTGCCCGTACTAAGACGCACGTCTGGATAAGACTTCGCCTAAGTGTTATTAGAGCGTACTTTAACCTTATGACACTGCATTTTATTCCTCAGAGACTACAGAAGCTCAAATGTCAGCCTCAGTACCGTTGGGATGATTATCAATATTGGAAAAATGAAATAGAGAACTTGGAACTAGAAGACAGAATTTCAAATTTAATCCAGGAAGATCATATCCTTCTGTACGACAGATCCTGGAGAATCAGCAAGAGGGGGAAGGAGAAGGAGTTGAAACTCAAAGTCAGCGGGGAAGTACTCGCAGTGGACGCAAAAAGATAACACGCCTCTTTACTAATTTTGCCAAACAGAATCGACTGCAACAGAAAGATTCTGATTAATGACAGTGAAATATAGCCTGAAAAGTACACTAACTTAGTATCATGTAACAATATAACGACTATTTTCAAATATTCTGATACAGTGATACGTCACATCTAGGATATAGCATCAGCTAGTATTACTATATACATGTTATAAAAATATAATAAATCAATGTGATTATAACGATGCACAGTTGTCTTTCTTCTTTGCATAGTCATGCCATATGATTCAAGTACGTAATCAATCTCAATTTTCTAGTTGAGCAAAAAGACATGAACAAAGTACTTTGCAATCATTTTTTTCTCAAGAATCCCATGGGAGTTCTGATATATAACACAAAATCTCTGTACTTTCGGCTCCCTCTCGTCATAAACAAGATATGAGCCACGAAGAAGTACAGAGTTTAATATCTAATATTCTCCGCCGTAATGAGGATCCACTGCAAATGTCGACGGGTCTATTCAAGCTTCCTTCATTCTCGAATACATTGGATCTGTTCCCCGGGACCCATCGTACCATTGAAAGTCCGAAGTGGACGAGACTGAGCAGGAAGCCCTTGCGAGATTAAACAAAGGTTAGTAGCCAGACAAGCTTGCAAGGTTAGATGCCCTTTTTACTGAGTTATATCTGATGAAAGTAATGGGCCATCTTTTCAGCTCTAAAAGTTTGTCCATAGAATCAAAAACGTCTACTATGACGACAAGGAGACAAGGAATTCCTAAATTGTTTCATAAATCATTGCTCTCTGCAGCTATAGAAGATATAAGTGGGTGAATATCCTGGTAAACCAGGACCATTTAACACTCTTTACTAACAACTCATTTATTCATCTAGGGTGGAACCTTCTGTGTGATGGTAGATGTAAACCTCTCCCAAATCAAATTCTTGCTCAAGCGACAACAAAAACCCAGCTATATGACAAACTTCGAGTTAAACTTGCCAATATGTACGTCAATTTTGCCCGAGCACATTGTCAACGAGATCGTGCAAAATGTGTGGGGCATGAAAGGTACAACGAACCACACATCCAAAAGTTTATACAGGAGCATCTAGGAGAGCAGAAGAGGTTGAGGACACAGAGGACAACAACACCTACGATCACTGATAGTCTGACAAGTAAAAGTATCAATATATCGCCCGGACTTACGAGAAGTCCTACGAGAAAAAGTTTAGATGCACCACGCCAGGATAAGAGAACCATTCCTGCAAATGACTCATTAGCAAAACATAATCTTGGTTTTCAAGAAGCAACACGGCCTCAACATCATCCACGCCCGACAAGATCAGCGTCATCTACCACAACACCCCAAGACGGAGGCAACGAGTTACTCAAGTAGAAGAATGGTAGGGTAAGGTGGTATGATATATAGCACGATACGCTTTCGAACTCATCAGTTGAGATTCTAATTTCGGCCTCCTTAGTACTATTTGAACTATCCAATACTATTTAGGACAACTAAAAGTCATCTCATATATTACAATTGTATCAATTGCGTAGGTAGCATTATGTATTGACAATATATAGGGTCGAGAGATGATATTCCGAAGAAAAATCTCGAGTAGACAACTTGAATCCGAGCTGCTAGTACTCGAACCCAAAGTTGAGTAAAGCAAAAGACTACTACCCTCGACACCAGTAATGGCCGTGGAATCTCGAAAATTATCTGTGCCTTGTCTAATCAGAAAATGTAGTACTGAGTCTACGACGGATGCGCAAAAGGACGCAAGGAACAGGCGACGTACGGAGAACTCGCTTATATGTTCCAGTTCCTGGCGTCCTTTTGTATACCCAGGTAGCCGAACTATATTATACCTAGATTGTGAAAAAGGTGCTATTAGATAATAAAACACAAGCTCTGATTCAATTGCCCGCCCCTTATCTGTTTGCTTGTAACGCACATCACTGGGCGCACTTCCTACTGCGATATAGATACATTAGGGTACTGCCAAGGCTTGCGGTACACATGAACAGGGCGCTCAATACCTGTGAGATCCGAAGAAACCCATTCCTTGAGACCCAGGGGACCGAAAAGAGCGATATTTGTGTAGCACCGTGACGTTGAACGTGAGAAATCTAATGCGACATGACAAAAGCAATAAATTTCATCCATACTCCGACTCTGTCAGTTTATGTCACTTATGAGGTATATAATCGTCTTGTATCTATAATTATCTTACATATCATTATGGAGATTCATGTATGAGTTTTTCATGCTAAAAAGCGTGATAGGGGTAGGTAAAACTGATGGTATTGTTTGCATATGTACAGTGACGCCCGGGGTAACCTAAAGTGCCCGAGAAATAGAAAGGACCAGCACTAGCGGATGCGGGCGCTACGCATCTAGCGCCACCAATGTGTATATGAGTTATAGTCGCAGGTCACGCCGTATTATGATGCAAAGTAAGATAATTCGTGAAGCTGGAATTCGAATCAAATAATCAAGGCTTGAGAAAAGATGGTGTCCGTTAAAAGGCATGTACTACTGATTTAAGGCGGGGAAAAATCTGTACCATATGGTCGGCATCATTTTTGCAAGATATTTACATCGTCATGCGTAAATAAAGCGGATGCAAGAATACAAAATAGTAATATAAGCCGGGTTTAGATGGGTGTGTCTTAGACCTTCGGGCCATAATTCCATCGTTAAGTGGCGACATGTGATGTATCTTGAGACATAAGGAAGACCTGTGATAATAGAAGCTAGAGGTACAGGACTTCCGAGTAAAGCTCAGAGGATGGGTTTAGAATCTAGAAGAAACTTGAAACTGGTATTTGCAACTTGAACAAAATACCGTTAAACGGAAGAGAAAAGAAGTTGCTTATTCGCGACCAAGGTACTTGCGAAGTAACCAAATTAGATAATTAGACAATCGATCTGCGTGACAGTAGATCCGTAAGTTTACATCATAACTTGTGCTTTCTCTACATGGGCTCTCATGACCGACGTATTGAATCGATGCAAAGACGACAGGGACATTTTTTCCAAACGCCAAGAACACAAGGTAATTAAAGGTACAATACTATGTGCCGCATCAGATCCCGACGACGACGGGCAGCGGAGCCAAGTCGAGCTCCATGTATTTCTAGTGTACCCTGTCTGATGTGCATGCATCATGGTGTAAATGTATAAGCAAATAAGCAATGCAGAAATCTCAATCTAGACCCCGCTATACCTTATTTGGGACAGTCTCGGCATTGATAATCTAGTTCTATCTAGTTCCTAACTTGAAACTCCTAAAAATATAGGCCACCATCGCCGAACATGAATTATTATAAAATCCACTGTGCATTGCCCTTCATGTTCCCCCCTCAGAGCTTGTGGAGTCTCTTTCCTAGCCTCAATTACGACCCCACAATTCCAATCTCTGCAGTCTAACGCGATGATCTCCTACATTACCCTTGCCATTACCTTCGCCTCAACCCTTCTTCATGCTAAGGCCACTCCTCTTCCTGAGGCTAATCCATCCCCAGAACCTGAGTTAGAACTACTCCGTCGTCAAGGTCTTGCTGCCGTATATGGGTCTTGCACGGTCCCAAATACGATTGCCTTCACTTTCGATGATGGTCCCTACATCTATGAAAGCGGTATGTCACCTCTATTTGATAATTGAAGAGTAAATAGTGATTTTTGGTTCAAACAGAAATCGTGGATTATCTTGACTCTCAGGGGGTAAAAGCTACCTTCTTCGTGAACGGAAATAACTGTACGTGGGCTTTCCATAGTCGTTAAATTTATATAATCGGTAGTATTTCTGACTTTATCATATAGGGCAATGCATATATGACGATAACGCCGTTTCCTCTCTAAAGAAGGCCTTTGCTTCAGGTCACCAAATTGCCTCTCATACTTGGGCGCACCTTGATTTAAGCCAACAGAGTTGGGACAAGAGTAAGTATGATTCATCCTTGCGTTGATCAATCCACTCAAGTGTCTTCTTCTAACAGTTCACGATGAGATGTGGAAAGTCGAGCTTGCACTAACTCGAATTCTCGGCGTCTCTCCGGCATTTATGCGTCCTCCGTATGGGAACTATAATGATCTCGTTCGTCAGGCATCTGCTATCCGTGGACAGAGTCTTGTTCTCTGGGACTTCGACTCGGGTGACTCTGTTGGTGCTAGTGTTCAAGAGAGCGAGAACAGTTATTCACAAGTTGCGAATCAACACCCGAATACTCTCCTTCCATTGAATCACGAAACATACCAAACGACCGCGTAAGTTTCTCTCCTTACTAATCTATAATGCCATAAATTCAATGACTGCATTTCAATCTAAATAGAGAACAAGTGATCGAATACGCAATCCCGCTCCTCAAGAGTAAAGGATACAACTTCGTTACCGTCGCTGAATGCCTCGGCCTGAACCCTTACCAGTTCCAACAGGCCCCCCAAACCAGAGATGTAAGCATCTTTATATTACTTGACAATATTTCAACTCAATTGATGGTATGATGGTTGCTAAACAATACAGAGTTCCTGGACATGTTAAAAATACAAACAGTACACACTCGAACGAACTGATTTTTTTCTAATGACTCGAACTTTTAATCATTTCTCGGACACTCGGTTATTTCTTACGATTTCTTGCGCATGTACTTTTAATTTTCTCTTATTTTTGGACACTTGAACATTATCTTTGGACCGTAGCGTAATGACTATAATGAACGGAGCTTACGTACAATTTTCTCGATTTTATTTTAACTTCAGGCCTTAGTGATCTCAAACACTGAGTATTAGCGCATGAGTATACATGCTAAAACGGAACTGCTAGCGGATGTCGACAAGTGTATGAAATGAGTTAACATAGACCTTGGCGTGGCGTAATCTACGAGATCCCCAACTATATATTTCATCACATCGTGAAGTGGTTCTGTCGTTGGGACGATCGCATATATATGGAACTCGTGCTATTTTGGACTTGGCCTAGACAGTATCTCTGTGGCAACTAGCTACTACAAATTGGTTTCTAACGATATAAACAACGAAAATGTCATATGGGACATAGTAAAAATTGAATGTATTTTCTTGTATTTCGGTTTTATAGATTTTTACACCGCTTTCCCTCCCTCAAACTGGTCGTAAAAACCGACATTTATACAGCTAGCGATCTCAAAAGCTATCTGTTTCCGCTCTGAGCATCAAATGGAGGAGCATAAGAAATACAAACGAAGAAATCACTGAATTAACGCCGGATTAGTGAAACTCAAATTAGGTAAATGCTTTAGTAAATTCCACCTTTCTTCACTAGTGGAGTGCATCATCTTTATTTATATACCGTTAGGTGTATCTAAGTAAGGGATAGCCTCAGAACCACCATTATCAAAACAGAGTGATAAAACCAAGAGACTTGGTATCTGATACAGTGATAGAAGAAGTACTTCAAAGACGATCAACATCAAGTCCATAAAAGGTAGTAATATACATGATTAACACGTAATCAACATTCCAACTGACTTCACTTCAGCTGCCAGTACCTTGCAACGACGACAGCCAACGGATATATTCTAGTGCTACATATTTCTGGTACAAATATTGGAGAATGTTGCTCAAGAACGTCATGAAGAAAATGCTAGTAATGACTTATACGTTAATACATGATTGACTATCGAAAAATCGGCTGGGTGCAAATCCAATAGATCTATGTACTGGTATAGCTTTGCTCAACGATCGCTGTATGTGAACATCAATTAAAAGATGGATATGAATGAATGGGGCGAAGAACTCACAGTAATGAGAGCGTAACATCCCCATGCACGCGCGCTTTCAACTCAACAGCGACATCGAGATTGAGGTCTAGCCTCAACTTCAGAGTATCTTTATTGTCCCGCTTACCGCCACCGGTAACGCCGGACGCAACATTTCCGACTCCTGAAGCGACATCTCCAACAGTTTCTCCAACTCTACCTACTTGTTGAGTGCTTGCGCTGATGTCATCAAGTCCAGGGATTCCTAGTCCCTGGTTATTTTGCCGATTTTTGCCACTCCTTCGTTGACTACTACGTTGTAAAGTATCATCAAAATCCCCACTGCTAGAAGAAAGGTCTCGTGCGTTACGACTACGTCCTCTATCTTCGTGCTGCTTCTGCTGCTGAGGTTGGAGCTCTGGTTGGGGAGAACCTGAGCGGGACGAAACTACAGAAGGAGAGCGTGAATGCTGATCTGGCTGTTTTGACATTTTTTAAACAAGTGACAATAGGTTTAGCAGCTGAACCCCAACTGATTAAATACGAATATCCCATATCCACTGACGTCGACTCATTGTCAGTATGATATGATAGCGTTACAGGTACTGCTTTCGCTCTCCAAGGAAAGGTGGTGTTTTGGTGATAATCAATATATAGATGACGTCAGAAGCAAATGTAAACCTACACGCAGTTCGTCCAGGTACCTGTATTTGTCATCGTTTTTTAGTTACTATCGGCTGTAAAAAGGCGCAGGAAAGTAGTAGTCTAGACTTAAGGATCGTGCTAATCCAGAATTCCACGCAAATCGGAAGGGAGAAGAGTGCTAGAAGAATAATGGAAGTTTATGTACCTGATAGCAGTTGAACATGCATTGTATAATTAGTACGTTACGAACGCAATCGCAATCGCAAATCTGCAACAAATTCGATTTTATTCTGGTGCTGTCATCTTTAAGGTTCTTACGATGTCCGATTGTACCGCTCAGACGTTTCAAGGATCTCGGTTGCAAACGTACCAAAAAGAATATCGCTTGAGAGAGTTTGCATACAAGAATATAGACAAAGTAGGCAGATCAAATCAATAATATGTGTGTAGGTATATGTGCTTGTATGCCCTATATGCAAGAAGCCTGTATACGACGTGTTTCAGTAGGCATGACGACATCTTTTTATGGAGATCCAGGCTCCAGTTTCTGGGTAAATTCAGCAGCCATGAGTTCCACAACACCTTTTCCCACATGAACAATTCATGAATATGAGAAGGTCAATATGAATGGTACCTTTAGTATCAATTTCAATGCGATACTAGATAGACACGAGGCGATAGTTATACGGCACAGTACTAGAATACAAATTTGCGGGTATGTGAAGAGTACTACACTACACTTTTGAAGATTAGTAATAGAATACAATCTAACAGAGATAATGTCCGTTTTGCTTCGAAACTTAACAACATATGTGAGAATACCCTACAACCCCTCGGCAACACTAAGTCATCGTACAGTAATGTATCCAAGTAATCTGAATCGAGTTCACGTAAAAGTATCTTGAGAATACTACTCCCGGTGCTACGTCAAGGCAGACAGTCTGGTTGACTTACGGGAAATTGCTTCTCAAAATTCAAAGTAATCATTATCTCAGTAAGGTAAGTTCTCTTCCTGAGAGCGTTTTGGCAATACCTCAGCCCCACGACTGCCAACCCCTACTGATCGGGATCGTCGAGCTTAAGTTTAAATTTGTATTTGATCCTCACCGGGTTCGGGACGTGTCTGATGTTTGACTTCCGGCTCTCGGTTCAGAATGTGAGGTAAATGTTTTTGACATCGTCAGTGAGACCCTTTTTCTTGCTCTCCGTTACTCCGTCTGAGTTCAAGAGCTTCTACATGAGAGTTTTCGAAGCACCGTTTGTTACACAGAAAATGAAGAATAAGTCATCTCATGCTAGGCCTTCTTGGGCGCCATCTCAGGGGTTGGCATTTATCCGTTTAACTTTAAGATCTGACTGTAGTCAGTCATTTGAAATGTTTAAAATAACAAAGATTAGAGTATCTATTTTCCAGATTCATACTCACATTCATATTCATTCTCAGTACTCATAACTACCCGGAGAGCCCGATGTAAGCGCCACAGCCTGAGGGTCAAAAGTATCTTTCAGTGATTATAAACATACGTCCATCGAGTACTCTAACACAAATCGGAGTTGCCCAAAGTTCGAGTGCTGTGTGATAAGCTGCAAAGTTTTACTGCTCTTCAACACCTTCAATCAAGCTCAGACGAGACACGTTAAGGGATAATATTTGTAAAGAAATGGTTCGCCAAAATCTTCATACATACTAAAGACCATGTCCGTAACCCTTACTGTGAAGCATGGGAATTTAGCGTTAAAGCCGACTTTTTTAATTGAGATTCTGCTTCTTAGAAAAGAACATCGGTTTAGCAACTTCTCCCAGACCGAGCTGAAAGTTTTGATTTCAAATAACATCTTTAATTACGCTTCAATCGCTAGAAGGAACGTAGAAGGGGTAGAAGAGAAGAAAGGGTACATCATTTTCATGTACATGTAAAAGCAATGAACAAGAGATAGGAAAATTAAAGTTTCTCAAACGAACAATCTACGTCGTCGATCGTAATATCTTTCATCGGCAATCACGATGGGAGTTTTACTTAGCCTTTGAAGGTTCATCCAAAATGTGCATGAACATTGTCAGTCGTATGCTCTCAAAGCTGATTTTTTTTACATTTGAAGATGCAAGGAAGTAAGAATAATTAATTAGCTTTGTTTGATTGTTGGCATTCAACTGACGCTCTTAGTATCAATCGGGACCTTTTCATGCCTCATGTTTAACACACACCTTCAAGCTTTCCTTGTCGATGGGTGAGACATACTTTTTCTAGTCTGTAAACGAGAGAACTTCTTCACCAAATTGTCGTCTTGTGACACCAGGGTAATAGAATGTTTAGTCACTGATTTCTAAATAGGTGCTGAGGCTGTGAATTGGTAAACAAGGGACAAACTTTACTCTCCAACTCAGGTTTGAGACCCTCTAGGACTTAAATGGAAATTCAAAGAAGCATAAAGTTTGTGTCACCGTTGCCAGACTGTCTATTTTTCCTTTCCCACATCAAGTATTCTTAGACTAAATTCGATTGACTGCATAGATAGAAGGATTTCCGGGCCCGTATACGAGTATAAGTATCTCAATGAACTTAGGATTGATGTTGCTCGACGCACAATACACCCCTGTACAACTCATACTCAGAACACTGAGGATCTCTTACTCGAGCCTGGGCTGAACTTATACCTTTTCGCGTTCATTATACCTCTCCATCAGATACCTACGAAAGCGACTACCATGAATTCCGACATGACATCCACCGCTGTCTGGTCTAAGCATCGGACAAATAACTCTAGAACGAGACTTCAGTCGTCAAATGATACCTTGGTAAGCTAGTTTTCTCTTTAAAGCTTCGCAAACTCCTTATCCAGATCTGGTTTTGCCTCGTTAAAGCCATCTGCCCCTCGGACTTCTAAATATGCCGCACCGCTCAGTCGCATCGTCACCAATAACGACTCCAATGAAAATAATGAACAGTCACGAACATATAATACCATTCCTGGGGGTGACCTCCGCTGGTCGGAAGTAGTGCCTCCTGCAACTGGACTTACTTTCGCCGCAGTTTGGGATCCAGAAGATGGTTTGGTAACGTTTGGCGGTGCAGGTCTTAGCTCTTCACAAGAAGGCGGAGGTTCTTCTCCAGTGGATGCGGACTCCCGCTCTCAAGTTCTCACGATTGATCTTATGAACTCAGATGCTTTAGCACCCCCCAGCGCTGCTCTGGACAGTAGAGCGAATAGCATCATGTACCCTTATAATCAGTCTCGGTATGCGTTGAGTGATCTCTCGAGTGCAACCCCGGTATCACCTACTCGGCGTAGTTCTGCTGGTACAGGTTTGTTTCTTGATGCACATATGCGTCAGGACATCCAACGTCGACAAGGAATTTCTCAGGTCGATCCTCATTCCAATACCCAGAATCGGAAGTTATCACTTGACAACCAAACTCGTCATTTCGGATCAACGGATCACTCGACGAAAGTTCAAACCCCGAGGTCTCCAACTAATGAGACCGCAACGAGGACATTACTTCCGTCTTCTCCATCTCATAAACACTCTAAATCTCAGAGTTCAACTTCAACAGGCACTCGCCAGAGCTCAACAGGATATGGTTTATGTCGGACGTTTCACAGAGAGATCGCACCAAGACACCAAATTTCACGTGAAGAGCGTTACGGTTATTTGCAGCGTGCTGCTGAAGGAGCTAAAAACGACTACGATGATGGCAACGTGAATACTACTGATCAAAGAGTGGTTCCAAAATATGAGCCATCCGTCAACTCCTCTCAACCAAGGTCTCCTGGAGTACACAGCATGTTTGCTCGTTCTATCTGGATACGTAGTGGTCTTGGACTCGATAGGCCAATGTTCGATGTAGATGGGAGTCGGATCCGTTTTGAGAATGAAGAGGATGGGGACTGGATTAGACAATCTGAGGATCAAGAAGCAGTGGTTGATCTGGAGGAGGTTTTGAATCGGGATGTCAACAGGCTTGTGAGTCCTTTGAAACATGCGCTCATCACTCTGTGTCTTTGTGTGACTGGTCGAGCTGAAAGCATATGTCTTTCTCAGAAATCAACATTTTCATGGACAACAACATCTACTTCTCGATACATTGATGTTGCGCAGTTCTTACAAGAGCTCGACTCCGATTCCGATTCATCTGACTCGTCCGATGGTGCGCAGAACGAGCCACGATCGCCTGGTGGTGACTCCGAATGGCTTGCTGTTGAACCACCAACTCCACGCCCTTTCTATTTTTCTCCAACTCAAGCACTTAGGCCTAGATTTTTACGCAAGAAACGATCAAAAGTCCAAGTAGGTGACCATCATGAAGCACAACATTCTCATGCTCGCAATAGATTCGCGAAGATGCTCCCACTTCCGCCCACGACTTGTCAAACAAATGGGGAACAAGACTATTCTCATATGCGCTGCGTTTGTCCCCAGTGCCATCATCCGATCCAAGTTCCCGTTGCAGATCAGCTATGTGATACTAACAAAGTCAAAGGGAAGAATTCGGCTGCTCGGGCAATATCTTCCCCGAAATGCCTTAACTCTTCTTCTCGAGTTTTGGGACCGGATTTTGGTAGACCGGCGGTTCAGAGATCTTCGTCTTCTCCGGCTTCTTTCACACAAGATACCCGTGTTATGTCGAGCTCAAGACCCGCTACTCCTCTGGAAGTACTCGCTCGAGCTTCTTACAATCACGAATGGTCCTTTCCCACTCCGAGAGAAGAAGTGACTCACCGTCGGTCCGCCACACACCATTTTATGGGGATCACTACGACTTCCACTTCTTCGTTGAGAAGAACAGCTTCTTGGATGAAAAATAGTCAGCAAATAGCAGATATGCGAACTGTTATACGTGGGGTACAAAGCGGTATTCGACCATCAACACCCGTTCCAGGTATGCCTCCCATCTCCCCGCCTAGATATCGTCCTCCGCCGTCGTCGTTCCGGCCCGTATCGGCTTGTGGGGAGCGTACTCATAGTCGCTTATCGATGCCGACATCGTCAACAGCATCTTCTTCTTCTCATGGCCAAAGTCAATACCGATTTCCCGAGGGAGCTTCTCCACTTTCTAGATGCCAAAGTCAAAATTCTAGTCACCAAAGAGGACGTTCTCCCTTTCAAGCGCATTCTCCTTCGCCTTCTTCAGGCTCTTATTCTCACCCGGTACGTGTACGCGCTCGTACACGGAGCTTGGATAGCATACGTGATACTGCTCATATCCTTGCTTCTGCATCCACGGCACCTATCCGCAATTTACTTCGCGCTCGTTCTTTCATCAAGCGCTCAAACGAAAACACGGTCGCGAATACGAATGGAAACAACTCGGAGACTTCTTCAAAGGGAAAAGGGGAGCCAGAGGGTGTTTGGATTCGGGTCGATGTTGACGTTGAAACATCCCGATCTATCGACAAAGCTTCTAATGCTCGAGGTGATACAAGCCAGCCCGAAAACCAGCTTGACTGTGGGGATTCTGGTATTCATATTGGAGAAGACAATGACGTAGACGATTCTCCTGCAGGAAATCGTAAGTCCAGTACCGAAGTTTGGTGGCAGTCATGATTATGATTTTCTTATGAACTTTCTCTCCCCTTCCCTCCCCCCCTTTTTTTTCAAATGTAAAGATAAACGATAGCCGACGAACATTATGATTTTAGATTTATGGACCTAATTCTTTTGTTTCTAATGCCTGTTTTTGGTTCCTTAATGTTTTCCTGAACCATTGTCTTCATATTCTTGGATTTTTTCGCCTTGTAGAACTTAATCTCTCTTCTCTATGTTTTCTATGTCGTTGATGATACAACTCACACTCCTTGACTGTTCCCTTCCGAATCTTTTCTACTTATGACACGCTACGTTTGTACATGTACACACTTTCTTACTGTATCCAGAGATCTAAAAGATCATAACAGATATACACCATATAGCCACAACTCAAGCATTTCCAATTTACTCACCAATAATCATGATATTCAAACCATAAGACAAGAGTAACAGTAGATTGATGATAGGAAACATTTGAGTAAAGAAGCAGTATCTCGAATACATATATTATACATGTGATATGTTTAGTAAATTATAGAGTGTCAAGTGATTAGACATCAAAAGCAAAAATCAGAAATCGATGAACAGCTGGCGTCGGATTAGCAAAACAGAATATGCCTGAGTCTCCTAATCTGAGTTCCAAAGATCAGTGTCATCAAGATCATCTGGCGGAAGGCCACAATTCCCTGTACCAGAGGCTCCCAGGATATGATGCCTGCGAGACATTATTCAGAAAACTACTATATCCGAATAGGGAAGTCATTACTTACCTTTCTAATAAGTCTTCTACGCCAAGTTTTCCCGCCTCCCAGTCGACTCGGACCCATGTGTGTTGAAGTTCACCGTCACGGTATGCTAAAAGAGTGGGGAGAACATCCGTATCAACAGAATCTTCTCTGTCATTCTCATCGTCTTCCTCAAGGTCTGTAATATCCTTTTCATCATATGAATATGGATCATCTTCATCTTCTTCCTCAATAAGGGGTTTTGAGCTACGAAGTCCTCTTTGAGAAGAGAACGCAGACGAAGAAAGACGTGGAAATGAGGAAGAGGAAGTGCTTGCAAAGCCAAGTGCAGCAGCACGGGCGCGGAGAAACTTCGTATTAGGGTGTGAACGAGAGAGACGAGATAAGACGTTATCGAGATCATAACACCGATCGAGAGACTAGAAAGCGTAAGTAAATCATATTGAAGCCATAAGATAGTACACGGTCAAGGACTCACCGGATCATACAAATGCACGAGTACCCATACGCCTCTGTCTTCTCTCTCGACGGCAGATACGAAATTCTTTACTCCCACTTCCCGAAGATGTCCAAAGCGAGGTTTTCCTTTTCCCATCGCATCTCGTGCCTGTGACGGTGCAGACAAGGGGGATGGGGCACCCTCAAGCATAATTCGTTCTAGTTCACGTTCCTGCTCCTCTTCGAGATATGTCTGAGCTCTGAGACTCGCCTTTTCCATCCTCGTATTCAAGTCCCTTATCTCTGCGTTCTTTTTTTCTCGAGCTCGAGCCTGCGCTTCTGCCCGGTCCCGGATAACACCCTTTACACCAGTCCGTCCTGGACCCATACCAATAGCGCCTTCTGGAGCATCACTAGGCGCTGCGTTGATTATTCGTGAGATACGCTGTTGACGTTCTACATCTGAAGAATAGTCTGCATCCTTCTCGTATTCATCATTTTCGTCACCTGGCCATCTAGCCTGCTTGCTATCCGGAGATGGTGATCTTTCAGGTGAAGAAGATCGAGAACTACCGTTAAAGAGTTTTCCAGAGAGTACAAGCTCGTCAAGGTCCGCATACTAGATAGTGTGATGTTATTGTCGGTGTATATGTATGTATAAAGAAAGTAGATGTATATAACATCAATAAACACTTACCATTGTTTAGCAAGGAAGTATTGTAATGTTTTTGGGTAAACACACATACAACATTAAACATGTTTCTAATGAATTATGAAAATGTGAGACGTTATTACCTCATTAGTATATGGCTTACGGATACACTATATTACCAAGCATGAGCATATGAGTGCAGTACAAATGCAAGAGCAATCAGACTGTTTTTTTTTCAGTATATCTATTTCTATCTCTCATCTATTCAGGAAAAATATAAGGGTGCAATAACACCCAACTACTCTTATCTACATAAACTGATTGACAGTTTTCCATGATCAGAGAAGAGAGAGGAACCAGGTCGAGGGGCCTATATACCTAAGATTAGGGTAATCTGCTATCTACTAGTATTTCAGAGGGTGGTTTAGGGGATACTCCTCCCTAACTCGAAATCTGGGCTGAAGTTTTAGAAGAAATGTATCATCCAAGGAGATTTCTTCGAGCAGAAGATATGCTTTACTAATACAATAAAGCCCACCATGGGCACCGAGTCCCACATTAGATATCTATATAAGGAAATTAGCATTCAGGTCACTGCACAAATTTAAGGGCACATGCCATTAACGTTCCTGTAATTAAAAATGGAAGGTTGACGATTTCTGTGTATCAACTCATGAGGGAGGATACTTCTTTCAGAAATTAAATTTTTGACACCAAGGCCTCGGATTGAAAAAAAACCCAATCAATCAGACGGTCCCATAAAACAAACTTTTTACTAATTTGTACTCTCTAAATCCCGAAATTGCGTCTTTACTCTTCTAGTGGAACATGCTTTCCGAGGCTACTTTCGTCTTTGTACAATTCATCATCAATTTATCTTTACATTTTCCGTTCTATCGCATCTATCTATCAGCTATGATTCGTTTGTCAAGATCCGATGATACATTAGTATACATGATGTAAAATCAATTGTTTTGATGCACGTTAGGTATCAAACGAGTTCACTTGAGGGTTCGTTACGAAAGATGAGCTTGTCCCAAAGTTGGGTTCCTCTTCATTGTAGTAGTTCGTACAAGTTTATTTATAGAGATCCAACGATTGAACTAAATAACACGGTTGTAGACACAGTTTACTGGATGCTTGGTATATACGAATTGCCGATTGCTTGTCTATAGGGATATATATATAATGCACAAGGTTGTTGATGTTCAAGAAAAATGAGATGGGACGATAGCGGAGAAAGCGAGAACAAGAATGGAAAACTGATAGTGGAAAAGGAAGAGAACCGCAGTAAAAGAGCATGGTGAAGGTCAATCTAATTACAAATGTAAGGGCAAAGAAGAAAAATCCTTTCGAGGAGAAGCGAAAAAAATCTTCAGGGGAATTAGATTGGCCCAATGTGTCACAAAAGCCACACGACCCATCAGCGTTGGGGAAATACGACCACACGAGTATCAACACAAGAAGTCTCCATAATGGGCATTTATACTTCCCGAATAAAGGCTTGTATAAACTAGTGTTTATATTGGTTATGGAGTTTGTGACAGCCATAGCCTTTCTTAGGTGTTTTTGGTAATGTTGTTTTTGAAGGGAGGTAGATGATTCTCAGACGGACCGACTGAAAGCGAAAAGTCAATTGATAGATGGGAGGTTGTGGCGAATGAAGAAGAGGAAATTGGAAGAAACTGGGAAATCACAATGTGAAGCATAAAAAACACCAAGAAATGAGTAAAGGGGAAGAGGGTTAGGTCCGTGGCTTCTGCCTAAAGCTATGTAAAATAATTGCGTGGTTGTCACTGTCAGTAATGTGTACAAGATGATGTGGGAGGAAAGCGCAGTGTTCGTGACGACGGCGTTCAATGCGTATACACAGTTTGTCGTTAATGCAAGATGTACGTTTGTGTTTTTATGCAAGTTTAAGAAAGGGAGAAAAGAAAATGTAAAAAAGCAAGAGTAGGGGTTTTTGTGAACCTTGAATAGTTCGCGACAAAGCTTTCCTGCGACTACAGTGTAGCAAGTTCTAGGCTAGCACGCTTCAAAGCCCGGCTCGTGATGTTCATTCCGTCCCAGTCTTCAAGCCAGACACTTTGTTCTTGAAAAACACGTAATAACCTGGTCCAAAATTCAGCATGTCGTCTATCTACACCAGATGATTTGGCCATTTGGCTGGCAGGGCTCAGATCACGAATGAATCGTAAGCTAGGGAATGCCGAGCGCTGCAAACTCGTCAATTGTTCCAATAATGTAAACGTATCTTTACATTCTTCAAGCCTCTTATCAATCCCACGAATTCCAATGAATTCAACACGTGGATGAGCTGGTAAAAGAACATGGGGAGGAATCCAATCGGGAGTCTGCCAATGCCATTCTGCGTCGGCACTGCAGATAAATTGCTTTAAATTCGGACACCATTTGGCTAAGTCGAATGAGGGACGAGCTAGTTCAACGTGGCTTGCAATCAGCGATGACGAATGACCGAGCTCAAGTTGCCTCAGAGATGCACCATGTGTCCGGAAAAAAGATGAGAACCCAACACCTCGGTAGTTGAATTCGCAAGAGACAACAGACACATTTTGTAGACTTGGCAACTTCCATGAAGCGAAAAATGAGAAAGTAAAATCGTCAACTTCTACTTTCAAGGACTTCAATGCCGGAAGCTCAATTGCGGGAAAACTTTCTGGAGTACTAAAAACAGCATGGTCGGGAGAGTCGGAGGTAATTTCAAGATACTCGATGGCCATTGGACAATGAAAGAGGGAAGACATTTGTATATGTAAAGGAGTCTGGTCAAAATTCCTCCAAGATAAACGCCGAAGGTCCTTGCTACTTTGGGTCAAAAGGGAGAAAATTGTTTCTGGAGTACAACGTGGGTCCTGAGGCACAAAAGCGTTTTGTTTTACTGAGTGTCTATCAGTGTAAACGATGAGCTGTGACGCAAAATCGAGCACGTTCTTGATATCAATAGGCGCGCAGGGATCTAACGAACTAGTCTCAATATGCAAACGCCTTATATACCATCCACTCGATATTGGGGCACCACGCATATCTTCGAGAAGGAGAGTACGAGCGAGGGCTTTTGCTTGCTTTCCACGGCTAATCCAAACAAATTCATATAGGAATTCCACCATAAGGGAATTCCATCGACGACAGACACGAGCAAGATTCAGCTTTTGGCGTATATTTTCGGTATATGCTTCTAAGTGACAGTCAGGAGATTCTTCGCTAGTCAAGAAAGAAAGCTCTAGGTCCGTGTCAAAAGGATTTGGTGAAAGGGAGGTCGCATAGCGAAAAATAATGAGCCAGAGTTCGGGGGGAACGCGCGTAGCATATGAAGCTGTCGAGGGCACGCTCGACTGCCTTGACTTAGATATAATACTACAATCAAAGATTGAGTACGATACAAAGACCATAAGATAACAAGACATACCTATCAAGTCGTGTTTTTCCAAGTAAATGAACTAATCTCTTCCCTGCTTTCGCACACTTTAGTTTGAAACTTGAGTCACGTTTGTTTGCACTTGTTACTACAGGTCGCATGAAGATTGTTCGAGCTTTTTTTCTGAAAATGAAGAATATGCAAGACAAGATGGCTGAGAGATGTTCTGAGGGAGAGGTCGGAAAAGTCAATGGGAATGTGGTGGTCGCTAGTGGGAAGGAGAGAGGAGGAGAGAGGATCTAGTACCGGCGATTTACAGTACGATTATATAAGCTTATAACTCAGGGTGCCTTAGGCATATCCGAAATACTCGGTCCTTCCGATTTCTTTTAATTCCCATCAACCGGAATCTTCTATATGTTCGATGACTGAACCATAACCTTGTAAGGCACTTAGTGTTATCAAGAATTGTATTAAACAATAAAACAATAAAACAATAAAACAGCTCTCTTGTATACAAAATTGAGGGACTAGAGAGCTGACTCATTACGATGAAAAAGCATGACTTTACATGTACATGTAGCAAACGAGTTGCCTCCAGAAGGATGGCGAGAATTCCACACTCTTTCGGAAAGTCGGAAGATACGCACAGCCCCAACCGGTAATTTAGTAGGGAAAGAAAAGTAAGCAGATCTAGATGATCTAGAAAGAAAATATAATACTCTTCGCATGGAGGTAAGGAAGAGAACTGAGGAACAATTGTAACAACGTGGACTTGGAAGTTTCTACATTTATTAACAATGGGGATTCTATCTCATAGTATACATGAATGAAAGAAACAAGGGGGAAAGGATCTACATCTGTTCAACTCTGGAAATGATCGATCGCTAGCTTAAAAATCCAAGCATAATCAAACATGTTTGATATTGTACTACACTCCTTAATCGTATCAGATGATTCGCAGTTCTCTAGGAATTTATACGAGAACGCGAGATATTAACCCTTTATTTCAGAATTTTCATCAGAATTTTGAGAACTTCCGGTTGATGATATAAACTTACATGTAAAACCGTAGTTATCCATCACACGTAATAGATATGGCATCAATGTCCAAAGAAGCTATGATCACTAGTGAAGTAATTGGTCCGTAGACATTGGCTACTGAGGTGCGATAGTTGTTTCTGTGTTACACTCTACCAATACATATATCATTAAAATTGATCGATATTCTCTAAATCTGAATACTCGAAGGATCGAGTTCAAGATCTCGAATGCGTATCGACCCTGCACCGAGGTTCGGCCTTACAGCCACAACACGTGATGTTTACAACCGATATTCACGACCTGGCGTTCTAAACTTCTGTCCCCACGACGACAGTTGAATTCATAGCTGAAAGCTGTTGCTTAAACTGTTAATAAAATATCCCATATATTTCCATACAGCTATTCCTATTTGTTTATGATGTACGCTTCAGATCTTGAAGCTTACATAGCGAAACCTACGAATTGGTATAGGATCAATTGCTGATTATCAGTAAATTTAAGCCACGTCAATGTCATATAGCTAAAAAGAAAAGTTTTTTTAGTTGATTCCCAGAGAGAGAAAAGTGGGTGTCGGGTCAACCTGAAGCATCTAGAAGATACTGGACATTTCGGCCGATGATGATGTCGATAGAAATTCTCAGGGCCGCCTTTTCAGTCTATGAGCTTCAATGACTGTATTTGTAAACGCATGGAACTGGATATATCAAGTCTTTGATATAAAAAGGTCAAAATCTGAGTTGTGTCTTCCGTCTGGGATACTAGTAGTACAACAAAAGTTCAAATGGAGCAAGCCGCGGAGAACGGAACCGACCGTATACTTCGAAGTTATATATCCCTATTATATTTATCAACGATTCATATGTAATTGCATCCGGTATATACACAGTTCCTGTAGACGAGACCAACTGCGTCTGTATTGCAAGTCACCTACACTTAAAAGAGCATTCAAATATCTCATCGAGTTGCTCACTGAAAAAATCTGCTTCCAGTCGATTGTCAAAAAAACTGCCATAGCTCAGCTCGTAGTATGATAGATGGATGCAAAAAGTAAGAGCAGAGTATACTGAGATGATGTATAGATTATAGCAAAGTCATAATTAGCGTGATCGACCCAAAAAGAGCCGCTCATGACGACTATGCATATAATGAAACTCACTGATGTTTTTATATCTGATCTCTCACCAGGGGGTTTAATGATCCCTAGCAATTATTCAGCTCAAATGTCATTTAAACGTATTATCAGTGGATACAGCACAGAGTTATTATTCTGAAGAAAGTAAGAAGTAATTAGCGCCAACGAGTGTTAATCCATGCTTTTTAGCGAAGTCCGTGGCACTCCAACGTCTTCTTTGTTCTAAATCAGAACCACGCTCAATCGCATCTTCGGAAACTACGTAGCCGTATCTGGCTCTTTAAATAGAAGAAAAACTAAATATTCACTGAATTAATTAATCTTTTGCTTATAAAAGCGTAGAAAGCTCACCATAGCGATGCATTCCAGTCCCTGATCCAGGTCCGGGAGGACGATATGGAGTAATCGCAGGCTTCGTTGTTGACGCTGACAACGGCTCAGTTAAGGGGTCACCAAGATCACGTCCCGTAGAAGCTGCTGCAACAATCTCGCTTGTTGTAGGAGGTCGTAAACCCTGAGTCTAGATAAGCAATAAAAGTGATTAGCCTGAGTTTAGACATAGAGATGTTAAAGTAAGTATGTAAGATGAAATAGAGGAGCATACCACCCAGTGTCTAAATGGACCAAACTTTGGATCTTGCTTTGAAGGGGCGTCCGGATCAAGCATTGCAATAGTGTATGTTCCTCCGTCTGTGCTATTGAGAGGTGTTATTTCAACCGACGGCTCCAGCTGA
This sequence comes from Pyrrhoderma lamaoense, assembly GCA_002794735.1. Classification (NCBI taxonomy): domain Eukaryota; kingdom Fungi; phylum Basidiomycota; class Agaricomycetes; order Hymenochaetales; family Hymenochaetaceae; genus Pyrrhoderma; species Pyrrhoderma lamaoense. The sequence continues at coordinate 29,548 of NBAZ01000034.1, forward strand.
GTATCAGTTTTTGTGAGTATGTTTCCTAGCATCGCCTCGCCCCGGACTGAGGCCAAGATACAGAAAACAGGGTAGATGGTCTAAAATCCTCGGGAATAACCTTCGATACAATGTATCAGACTGCTAAGTACTAGTTCTGTATACAGAATTTCATACATCTGGAATTATTCCATCTTTCCTTAGTGCCAGTGAGACATTGGATAAGGGGTCTAGCAAAGGCATTTCTCCAGGATATATCGCACACGAGAACTAGAGATATGGTATTTTCGTCGAGGATGGATACCTATCAACCATCTAGTAATTAAGTAACAAAACTATGACGTAGTGTTTGATTATACAATACTCTATCGGATCACGAGACCACCGATCCAAATTGGGTGACGGGCGCATACGCTCAGCTGGACGCGATATCCTCCGTAAAGCTTTCTTCAGCTCAGACCGCCACAAACATGTCGCTTTCTAACAAGCTAGGAATCACTGACTTGGATCTTAAGGGCAAGAAGGTCCTCATTCGTGTTGACTTTAATGTTCCTATGAAAGATGGCAAGATCACAATCCTGCTGTATGTGAATTTACGCACTCTATCGAATTATTTCATCTGAGCATCAATATTCTATCAAGCGTATCGTAGCTGCATTACCAACGATCAAATATGCTCTTGATAATGGTGAGTAACACAGCAACAGCTTGCTACAGCCATAATAGAGATCGTGGCGATAACAAACTGCGAGATGACGTTTATTATTTTCACCAAGTATCTTAGTCTGATATCTTGTATGTATAGGTGCTCACACGGTCGTTCTCATGTCACATCTTGGACGTCCAGATGGAAAAGTTGTTGCAAAATACTCGCTTGAACCAGTCGCAAAAGAAGTTGAAGAGCGCCTCGGCAAACCTGTCACTTTCCTCAAGGATTGCGTAGGACCTGAAGTAGAATCGGCAGTTTCCTCCGCTTCCCCGGTTCAGTCTTCTTACTTGAGAACTTGCGTTTCCATATTGAGGAAGAAGGTTCTGCGAAAAATCCCGATGGTACAAAAACGAAGGCAGACAAGGCTGCAGTAGAAGCGTTCCGGGCTGGGCTCACTAAGCTTGGTGATGTTTATATCAATGATGCATTCGGAACAGCACACAGAGCACATGCAAGTATGGTTGGTATACAACTTCCCCAGCGCGCGGCAGGATTCTTGATGAAGAAAGAATTAGATTACTTTGCAAAGGCTCTTGAGCATCCAGAACGACCATTCCTTGCCATTCTCGGAGGAGCAAAAGTGTCAGACAAAATTCAACTGATTGACAATATGCTTGACAAGGTAGACAAGCTGATAATCTGCGGTGGAATGTCGTTCACGTTCAAGAAAACTCTTGAAGGAGTAAATGTATGTTTTGTCTCGCTCTCATATCTATAGTGGCGACTGATTTTTGGAGTGTAGATCGGAAAGTCTCTGTTTGATGAGGCTGGATCGACAAAGGTTGCGAGCTTGATCGAGAAGGCAAAGAAGAACAATGTTCAACTTGTCTTCCCTGTAGACTATATCACTGCGTCTACATTCGCAGCAGATGCCGAGACGGGCAGCGCTACCGATAGTACAGGTATCCCCGATGAATGGATGGGTCTCGATTGTGGCCCTGAATCTAGAAAAATATTCAGAGAAACCGTTTTATCTGCAAAGACTATCCTATGGAATGGACCTCCAGGTGTTTTTGAATTCCCAGCTTTTGCAGATGGTTCAAAAGCTTTACTTGATGCAAATGTCGAAGCCGCCAAAAACGGTGCTGTTGTTATTGTAGGAGGAGGTGACACGGCAACTGTTGCAGTACAATACGGAAAGAAAATGAACTCAGCCACGTCAGCACTGGGGGAGGCGCAAGCTTGGAGTTGCTTGAGGGAAAGGTATGAATCAACGGATTTCCAAGAGAGACCACGTTTCTTATATTACATAATATAGATCCTTCCTGGAGTTGCTGCACTTAGCGACAAATCAGCATGACTTCACAAGCTATAGAAAGGAACACAATTTTCATCAAACCACATCTCATTTGTGAAAGGGACTAGTATTCATTTTGAAAATCTAATATACTGGCCCAAAAGAAAAGAAAAGAAAAGAAAAGAAGAAAAGAATGCATTGTAATAACTCTCAGTGATTTTATACTGTTTGGTGTGCTAGATAGACATTTTATACGAAATCTCAATTCTCATCAATAGACTTTTATTTGTTGTGTTGTGTAAACACAGTTGTATACTAATTTAGGACGGATTTTATCCTGAAAGAAATGACTTCAAAAGATACTGTCTAGTATATAGTATAACTATGTACCGAGACGCGAACTTCATACTTTTATCTGCGTGTATGCGTGTATGTGAATTTATATCCATATGAACCACCAATATATTATAAGGGAATTCGTTATGTGATCAGTTTCTGTATAAAGCTTTATTGCCTAATGTCAAAGGATCAAATGGATAATGATAAGTCAATTAAAACCAAGGTTGAAAGTAGGTATGACTTTACACAACATCGTCGTCTAAGATTGAGCCATGTACAATAAAGAATTGAGACTTAAATGAAATTAATCTGATGCCCTCGAGCTAGATGAACAACTTAAGGTACAAACCACCCGTTTTCTGAACGAGCAACCTCTGAAGTATGTCAAGACGGATATCATACCAGTGGATGGGCTTCTTGCCTAAAACTCCACAGTACCTTAGTGAAGGTAGAAGGATATGCAATCAAGTCGGCAGTAATCCTTGCGGCCGCCACCACTCAGGAGTCGTGCAGAAAGAATAAATAGTCTTCGTACTTTCCTCGTCTGAGTATAGGCCCGCAAGCATTATCGCCGAGATGGGGCATAACACATCAGAAATATTGGAGGGCAAAGGCCAGACAAAACGTTAAGAGGGTTCATCTACGTTCTCTGGGGTTGCAGAGCTCCAAGAGATGATCATCACAACTCATTATCCCACTCTTCTTATACAAAAATACTAAGTGTGTACGTAACCATCTTTCTTCCTTGACCCAAATAAAAACCATTACACCACTAGTAGTAAAACGGTATCCGTAAGAGCATAAGACGATAAATTTGTTGATTCTTTTCTTACTTCTTGCCATCGTTCTAATTGATCGTCATTACCACGCAAGGTTGCACAATCTCTCACTGAGATCCTTTCGCCCTGAATTGAGATTCGCGGGACCTTTATGACAAAGATAGTGATTTTTTGTGATTGTGAGTCCCTCACGTTTTCAAAAGGTGACTTCTATCATAGTTGTCAGGACGTTAAGTTACCAATAAGGATAATCACAATGTTAGTTTTATCTCTGAAACCAACTTTCGTAAATGGTTATAAATTATGTTGGCTAGACAGAAACTCATCTCCAGTCCGCGGCCTTTCTTTAGCATTGGACCCGCACTTGAAAACATCTATTTCGCATCATAAGAGAACTTTTTCAAAGAAGGGTTGTGTGCGAGACAAATGTCCACAGAGCTCCAGAATGACAAAAATTATCAGCTTCCTCATATATAAGTATCTTCTAGAGGTGCTTCTTCAATCTTTTTACATGTAAGCCGTTTACCAGGAAGAAGTTGATACCAAAAGAGTACACCTTGGCTGATCAGCTATTGTGTCTACTATCTATCTCACTTCCGGATATTTTTACCATCTACTACTTGCTCATTGAGTATATTAATTCACATTGTAGCGTTTTTGAGACGATTCAAAAGAGAAATTTTGCATAGCCTACTGGATTTACACGAAGTACTATGTTTGCCCCAAACAACTAGTAATTAGATACAGTACTAACACCTGGGATTTGAGAATTAGTGTATCAATCAGTAGATTTGCACCCGATAACTTTCTCGTTCTCAGCAAGAGAACTTCAATTTCTGTAGTTGGAGTATACCTTCGACTTCGGGCCGGATAGATGCCATAAGGTCCTGAGTAGAATACTTCGGATCCCAGCCAATGGAACGAGCTCGGGTAGCAATACATCGAGAATTGGTTCCGAAGAAGTCAGGCTTAAACATAGAAAACGATCAGCACTGATGTCGGAAAACAGAAGTTTTGCTACCCACTCCATCACCAAGATATTTGAGACACTCTTCTCGAGAAAATGACGTTACTTCTGGACTTTTGGCTTTACCAAACGAGAAGAGAACCTCGGCAATACGCTTGCAAACATCATATAGGACGTGTTCCCCGGATTCAGAGAAATAGAGTCCGTGTCGTCCGTGGGGGGTCACGTCTGGTTCCTCTCGGCATTTATCAAAGATTTTCAGATACAGATCTGCCTCTAATGTTTATTAAATATAGACGGTTTGTAATCCAATTTATCGAGAAAGAAGATAAAATCTCACGGTCATCAATATGTACATTAGGCCACATGTTTTTTCCTAGACCGACTACACCTCCTTGTCCCCGATCCAGTGCAGCTCGAATCAGATACGGAATTTGAATAGAATAAGGGTTTTGAAGTCCTGATTCCGTAAGTCCATTTTTAGCGATCCCATACACGGTTGAAGGAAAATGATGAAAGTTCTTGCATAACCTATTATAAAGTCAGTAGAGTCTTGTATCTGGAGAGGGCCTCACACACCTTCCTCATCTGCTGCAACGATAGTTGAGTCAACTAGTCGATGTGGCTGGGTGATCGGGAGTGCTTCAATCTCTTCTATATTTGCATCATCGTACACCTTCTTATTTACGTACATTCCTCCAGCGTCGTCGTCCAGAACTGCGGTTCCTGACTAACCAGGGTAAATCAGCTTGGGACAGAGTGTGTTAATCTAGGAGCACCATACTGTCTGTATCAAAACGGGTCTTTTCCCTGTCTTTTCGTTATGTCTCTTCATCCCCTTTAGTATTGCAAGTATAGATGCATAGTCTACAATATCTGCCTATCATATCGGTATCAGTACTAAAGCCATGTTTCAGTCAGTATTGGTTGTAAGATCCTACGGTAGTAATAATGTAATCCGCTTCTGAAGCTGCGGCTTCCAACTCTTTCAGGTCGGAAAGACTGCCTTCTACTGGTTCGACTCCATATTCACTCGCAAAGCGCTTGGCTTTGGTTTTATCACGTACAAGTGCCTTTATGGCAAACTTACTACGATCTGAATGATTAAGGAGACGCCATAGAACTGATCCACCGATGTAGCCTTTGTAAAAGTGAACAGGCAGAAGTAGATTCTTATTAGCATGTGGGACTAAAAATCAGAGTGTTTTATTACCAGTGGCACCAGTCAAAAAGATCTTCTGTTTAACAGCGGAAAGTGACATATTATGTAGTGATGATCACCAGGAAGAGCTGAGATAGGTTGTTCAAATGAGATGGCAGAGTCTGAAGCTGAACCAACGCATGACCTTACAAGGACTTCTACTTCGTGTCTTATATATGCATGTAGATTTTGTTGGGGTGGCCGGTGGCATATGGGCTCAAAGTGGGATCCTCAGCTTCCTAACAAGACTAAGAGCAACAACAGTATAGTTGCCGAACACTCAGGCATTATGGCTCCGCTTGTTTAGACAGATGTCAGAGAAGACAACTAACTGTTTGAAAAAACGACACTTCCGTAGAGTTTTTTTAAATTTTCGTAAGCGTGAAGAACGTGAGGGTGATTAGGACGATTACTCATATGCTTTTCCTCAGATACTGTAGACAGATATAGCCTGTGGGATCCCAAATAGCCAATTAACGATACAGTCAGACACCGATGAGACCGTATTGAATCTATATTCAGTTTTACATCGAGTACTACTGATCCATTGAATCTGAGATACCAATACACAAGTCCTGAGATTCGATATAGTGGGCTAGATAAGGTAGCATGCAGGTCATCAAGATCGAAATTTGCTTTGAAAGAATCCGAAATTGCCGCAATTTCATCCACTAATTTGGTATAAACAAGAGGCAAGACACCGGAACGAGACATACTGATGTACGTATCACCGGAACCATAGAAGCCGGTGGTCACAGTGGTCACTCGTATCGGGTCCGACGGACATATGGATATTGGTGAAAATATCATGAAACTTCAGGTAGTGTAGATAAGAAATACTTATGTTATATGTGCCAATCTTTTCGCCACTAAAGGGAAATTCCGTTCTCTGCTGTAAATGAAACTACCTCTATCTCAGTAAGCAGATCAAAACATGAATGCTGAGAGGATTAAGCCTTATGATCCGCACAGAATTAATATACTAGGTCTTAATGGGAACCCTCCGGGACATGGACGGAGAGCTTTGGAGCAGCTAATTTCTCGATGTGAGTCTGGAACAATAAAGTACTCAGTCTTGGTGCAAACGTGTTTCCAAACAAATGAAACCAACCCGAATCCATTTCTCGCGCTCTTCAGGAATATGATCAAATATCGTATATCGCTTGTCGTTCTATTTATCGGCAATTTAAGCATGTACTAGATAAGAATAGATCTGAATTGTACCTTGAGAACGCGTTCAATTTCTTGAACATCAACACTTTGTGCCAGTGCCTTTAGATCGACTTTATCTTCATCACCATTTTCTCCAATCAAATCTTCGTCATCAATTTCTACTTTCATGCCATCTCTACCCTTTTCTCGCATCTTACGTATACGGCCCCAGAAATCAATGAAAGAATTTTCATTTAACATTTCTTGGAATTCCTTGACTACCTGAGCGTGACGTGAGGTACACCACACTTGATACTCTTTTTCGAGCTTCTGGGCATCTGGATCATTGTTGGCGTCAAGTCCAAGCATTTGGGCGGGATGGGAAGACTGAATAGAATTTTTCGGCAGCTCATCGAATTGGTGGATAATTGTGGCGCATGTGCAGTAAAAATTGCATGCAGCGAGCTAAGGTATTTCTTGCGTAATGCATCAACATGCTGAGAGAAAAGGGTCTGAAGGTGGGAATGAGGAAGTGAAGAATTATTATAACGTGGATCCCTTTTCAATTGCTCCACTGATGAGTCCCAAGTTGCCTATAACAAGTTTTAGTTTCAATTCATACGATAAAAACATGCGTACCGTAGGCTCTCTAATGGCATCCGTTAAAAGAGTCCTAAGAGACAGATCGAATTTCAAATTCAGCGCCTAAGATATTATAACCAGAAAAAGGAAGTTTGAAAAGGCGCACATAAACTCAAGTTCACTTTCTTCCCGTGATAAGGCGGAGCGAGAACGAGCCAGTTGAGATTCGACGCGATCCCGTTCCCGTCGTACCTGCTGTTCACGCTCCCGGATTGCACGTTCCTTCCGTTCCTTATCCTTGAGCTTCCGTTCAGTGCCATTTTCATCCACAGTATTAGTATGTTCTGAAATTGAAGTAGACTCCTTTGAAAGCGTTTTGACGAACGTATTGAAAAGTTCCTCTCTGAGACTCGAAGAGCCTACGGCATCGTAACGAGGGTCTTTGTCCAGTCCCCGTTTAACATCCCTCCAAGAGGAGCCCCGAGAAACAACATTCTTCTCTTTGAGTAAAGCAAAGAAATCTGCCTCCGCCTTCTGTGCTGCCTTTCGTTTCTCTGTGAAAAAAATTGAGTACCGCAGTTGTTCACGAAAAAAAGGCACATATTCTTGTACGAACGTTCACCAAGTTCTCTGAGCCAGTCCCGGAATCGTTTTTCCCTCTCTCGATCATCGCGTCCCCAATTATAGAACCGACTGTCTTTCTTCCAAGTCCGTCGCCATTCTGTCCAGCTTGTGCGGGTGCTTTTTACTTCCTCGTGGAGTAACTGTTCGAATTCAGCTTTAGGATCTTTTTTTGCTTTTGAAACATCTTCGGCCGTAGCAGCAATTTTAGCTTGACGAAGTTCACGCGCCCGCTCTTTACAATACTCATCAAATGCCTCTCTCCGGGCCGATACGGATGGAAGAAGAACATAACGGGGATCAGTAACGAACTTTGGTAACGCCGTATCCCAAGGAAGTAATGGATTAATGTCTTTCTCACGAAGTAATGTCTGGATTATAGAAAGTTAACAATCTTGAAAAGGAGTGTTAACAATAGTTTTACCTTGAATAAGGCCTTGGCCTCGTCTATTGATAGGTCTACACGACTGGGCATGTTAAGGGCTGGAGTCCCCTTCTCCTTCTCTTTGCGTTTCAGCTCGTCCATCTCACGTTTGACTTTCTCGTCTTCCTCCCGTCTTCTGAGTTCTTCTGCTTCTGCAGCGAGCTGAACAGCAGCCTCTCTTTCCCAATCTTCCTCCTGTTCCTCCTCCTCCCCTTTAGCACTTTCTTCGTTTATTATGCGCATCTTTTTGTTGCGACATTTTCATCTAGTACCTCAGGTTCTTCGGCCTTACGTTTGACAGAATCTGCCTCCACTTCTCGCTTGATTCGCTCCACTTCCTTTCGAACTTCCTGCTCTTTTTCTTCCTCTACCTTACGCTTTAATATATCTTGCTCCATTGCCTTTTTCCTCTCCTCCTCTTCAAGAAGTGATATTGCTTCTTTTATCTCATCTGGTACAGTCCAAACACTCTCTTTACGTTCTGTATGTGTGTAGAAAACATTGCCTAGAGTTGTAATAATACGTAACCAAGGTGTGCCAGGAATGGGTGTCTTTGTTTTTGGCTTTTCTTTCTTCTCCTTTTTTGTTTTTTCACGTTCTGTTGCAGGTTGTGAAGTTAGTGATAGTGGTGGTGGTGGTCTTGTATATGTTGATTCCTTCGTAACGGAATTGAAGTAGTATGGAATTCCTCCAGGACCTTATAGCAAGGTTTAGTATGACTGGTATAATGGGTAGATCCTACATACACTTACCTACATGTTCCGTCCACCAGCAGGAAGTGGGGGCTTGGCCATATTTGCCGCCATAGTGAAAGGTGGAATTGGAGACGTCATTAGGATCCTATGAGTCGCGCTCATACATTAGTATATTTATTATACAATGCAAGCAGAGTTTTAGTAGACAAAGCGTACCTAGGTGTTTCCTCAGATGTACCAATATATCTGTATTCTGCAAGTTCAGACACTAATTAAATATTTGCGCTTCCAATGACATTGACAAGAAATAGGTAACAAATTCAGAGTGACATAACACGTCACGTGAAAAGCATGTAACGCTGCTCGCGTGATGGATGCTCTCAGTTAGTAGTAGCACTTGAATCTAGATAACACCTAAAAGCGTCAATCAAAAACTTTCCCTCCGAATACCACTATGTGATGCCAATTATGTCCCCTTTAGAGATGTATAGGCCTGAGGTGAGCTGACTTGAAGTTTTTCTTAGTTCCATCAGCTTACAGTAAGGTTGACTCTCACGTGTAAAGGCAATGACCAGTCAAATGACCCTACGGTCCGTAGATAGCGTGTTAGACTACTATAGCTGTTGCTGACATATAGACCGGATGTAAGGAATCTTTACTGAGCTTTGAGCTATCTTCAAACAACTACGCTGCCACTACGGGCTCTAAAAGATACTATGCCTATGCGATTACCACTGAAAGAAATACTAAATGCAGGAAAGACCGCATATGGTGCGTGGAATACGATCCCTGGCATTGGAGTCGTGCGTACTATTGCAAGTACACCTGGGATCAGCGTAAGTACAAGAAATATGAAAATTTAGATCAAAATTCTCTAACAATGTGACTTCTACTAGTGGGTTTGCGTTGACGCGGAACACGGTCAAATCAATGTATGCTCCTCATTACGTACCGAATACACGCATTAGCAGCTTTCTTCTAACTCCCCGCTGTACTTACCGTCATTACAATAACTCACTACCACGTACGGAATATCAAAGGATACACATATATACGCACATACAACTGCGATCTCTGCATCTGGATGCTCTCCGATCGTACGAATTCCCGATGCAAGTGCATGGTGGGCAAAACGCGCCTTAGATGCGGGTGCTCATGGAGTAATGGTACCTCTTCTCCGTGATGCTTCAGGTGTACGCGAGGTAGTGGCTAGTATGAAATATCCGCCTATTGGTATACGTGGATTTGGGCCGATGTATACACATCATGCATTTGGTTCAGACTGCACACCGGAAGAGTATAAAGCTGGTGCTGGTGAACTGGTAAGCAGGGGGTACACTGAGAAATTACTCAAGCCGCTAACTAACTCAACTCATCAGTCTGTTCTTGTGCAAATAGAGACTAAGGAATCTGTCGAAAATCTTGAGGAAATCGCTCAAGTTGAAGGATTGGACGTTCTGTTCATCGGGTTTGTATCCGATTCCCAATCATATTCAGTAAATCTGTATTTGTGCCACTAACAACACGCTGTTAGACCTTTTGATCTCGCTCTCAATCTTGGTGTCTCTTTCGGCTGTAATGAGCATGAAGATGCTATTCAAAAGGTTTTGAAAATTGCCCATAAGTATGGAAAGAAGGCAGCGATTTATTGTATGTATAATTTATCACCATGTTGCTTTTATCACTAATAGGCAAGTCTTCTCTGCATGTTGTGGCGTTGCGCGATGTGTGGAAAAGGTACCAATGGAGGCCAAGCACGCGATCGTGCAAACCAAGGCTTTGATATGATCAGTATAGCTACCGATGTGGATTTACTTGCACAAGGCTACGCTGCATCAATCGGCAGTGCAACAGGAACGGTTACGAGTATCGGTAGTGGCTATTCAGCAGAATAAGCCCGACGTTGCATACACAATTGGTTTGGAGATGTTAAAATTAATTTCATGTACTTTTAGCAGAAACGAGAAGATGATATGAAAGCACCCTTCACCCTATACAATATGTGAACAAGCTACTCTCACGGTACATTGAACTTCTGAGATGTTTTCTGGAAATTGGGCTGAAACTCAGAGCGACGAGTGACACGGAATAAGCGATACTACAGCTGGTATACTTAAGGACGCAGGTCCACGATCAGCTAGTACATATGTAGTAATTTTCTCCTCTTAAGCAAGTAAATCTTTGGTGCAACAGTTGTTGTCGAAATTGATTATTTTTTCTTCAATAAAGTAAAACTGACTCTAGTATATGATTAAAAATAGATATCTTACAAGCACTTAGGCTCATATATCTGAGAATGAGAGAGAATATTTGTATCTTTCAATAGTTTGTTGATTATAATATTGCTGATTAATGCATTTCTAGCTGATTTGTACTAGTGTCGATCAAGACCTGCGTCTTAAATATACCAGCTGTAGTAATACAGATCGCTCAGCACATGAAGGCAGCTTGACGTCCCGAGCTACATGCAAAGTTACTGATAATTCTTTATACTTGTGAATCAAACTAGTAATGCTTCTTTGTGATCCAAATGTACAATGTGCTTTTACATGTAGTAATGGTTATGTGATATATAAAAGTTGCAAGAAAAAGGCAGAAAACGAGGCTTTCCATTATGGATATTATTATTTAAGTCTGTACATGTTTTCAACTTTGTATAGTTGTTCTTGTAAATCCAGAGCATCTTTGTACTTCTGCTTGTAAAGATGAAGGACACTATCACACAGATCTCCCATATTCCCATGACACTTCTGAAATCGCTGCAGACAATAATTGGGATGCTCATTGTTTTAAAACAAACCTTCTGGCTATTATACGATTATTAACTCAGATTTATCAATTAGATGATCCCGGAAGCAAATTGCAAAGCTGAAACTAGTTCTCCTGTGGTTACCTCGCTGTTGTTATGCGGCTCTCTGGTCTTCTGCGCGTAGCGCCGCTCTCACACCCAGAGCATACTTAAATTTGTCTCGGCTCCCGACTGAATAGTCTCTTGACGACCCTCATCGTTAGGAATACTACGATTCATATACACCTCTAACCTTCGGTTTTGGACCTATGTCTACAGCGACCTACTCTTACCTACCTCCAACTCAAAATATACTTGATTCTACAAGTCGTCTACGATTAGTTCGCTCTTCCCGCAAAATTGAACACGTTTTTGGCTCTACACCTCTTGTTATGGATTCATGGAGTACTTCCAATACTCAAACAAGTGATCACCATGGCGCATCCAGTAGTGGTTCTACATGGAAGCCTCGGCGCCTTCGTAGACATGCCTCGATCTTCCAAGCCCCTCTTCAACTAGATGCAAATACATCTTCGTCCTCTCTTGCTTCTACTTCGAGTCAGAACTCTGTGACGAGCCTTCCCTCACTCAGGGAAGCAAAAGGATTTTCGGATACTAGACGAGGGAAAAATCACGCCCCTACGCCTTTAATGCTTCAGCTGAATGCTGTTCCAATAGAGCTTACCGAAACATTCAATAGGGAACCTTCTCCATCCACGAGCACCTCATCTGCACACAGAAGATCCCGAAGTACATCAGCGACAAGCCAGACAACACCGATTCCTACTCCATTGACTCCATCGTTCCGGTTTCGAGCTGCCGCGGTCCCCGCGCATCGCCGAAAAAAGCTACAGAAACTCGCTCGCACGCTGGGTGAAAACATCCCACAATCACTTGTCTTTCCTGAACAGTTATCTGCTCCTTCTTCACCGACTGTCCCGACCTTATCGTTAGCTTCGTCATCCATCATCCAAATGGATAGTCCGACTCAAAAACTGCCAAGCCCCGATAAGCGCTCAAGCCTTCGGAGGAGCGCCTCGGTCTCTCCGAATATGCAAGGTCTTCGTAAGCCTGGTGGGAAAAATCCAAAGGGTTCTTCTCAGTGGCAAGCCCCCTTGAATGGACACTAGGTCCGACGAGTGTCAGAAGAGAGCAACATCTGGAAGAAGATCTGGGGGCGTTGGCATGGGGTGCTGATAGTTATGACGGCGTGATGGCTCGCTTGCGATCATTATGAAACTGAGATGATGGCGGAGTAGTCACCTCACTACGCGATTTTCCGCTACGGTAGCAATTATAGCCCCTTGAAATATGGAATTTCACTCATACATATTGCTTTAAAGAGCTGGCTCTTAGGATGATACCCCTTTTCATGATAGAATAACGATATATGTCTTACTAAGCGAGTGTTTTGTACAGTTTTTTTAGTACCATATTTAATTATGTAATCCATAAAAAGAAATTTGCAGACTATTTGTGTCGAAATCAATCAATTAACAGTTGCCTTGTGCTTCTTACATGAGCATGTAAAAATACGGGTACTTAAACTAATTCGGTCTTACACTCCGTTCGCTTTTTTGTCCTTTCCGCAGTGAATTTACACGTCTACCCGGAACCATGGTGGCGAAGTCAACATAGTGCCGCCCATGTTCGGCCCAGAGCCTCTACCGACTCTGTACTGCTTAGAATATCATCATGTAGCGTGCCTGTACACGCCGTTCTCTGTCTACGCAAGTTTTCCAGAAGCTTTAAAATCGATTGAAATTTTTATGCAATTCGAATACTCGAGCACTGAGCTTATAATGGGCTTGTGATACTTGCATATATATGTTTCGCTAACAATTTTGAAACTCCTGCAAGGAGCAACAGTGTTTCCTGACAATCTTATCTCAGTATGAGCTACCTTATGCTAACAACTTTCTTGATCTTTCTCGCAGTCCTATATCAAAATCGTAGGAGAAGGAGACTCCCTCCTGGCCCACGAAGTGGATTATTTGGAGATAACCGTATGCAGGTATCGATTACTTCGCCATGGAGGACATATGAGAATTGGTCAAAGCAGTATAAGAGTATGTCTACCGACGCGTTATAACCAACTCAATTTCAATATGTATATATACTCTCAAAAGGTCCTATAGTCTCATTTTATATCGGAAAAACTCCAAATATCGGTATTTATAACTTTAAAACCGGAAACACAACGCCTTCTTTTCTGATCATAGTATAGTTTTAAACGATATTGACTCTGCGTATGATCTGCTGGAGAAGAGAGGGGAAATTTACTCGAGTAGGCCACGAAATATAATGGGGTATGTTTTTACTCTTTTTTCGCAGAGAACAAAAACGAATTACAGACATGAAACAGTCAGGAGATTCTGAGCGACAACATGAGAGGTATTGGGATGTCTTATGGTCCAAGATATCGACAGTGGAGAAAGGTACCTGTGAAATATCAAATTCCTTATAGATTCTAAATGCAACTGTCCCTAGTTCCAGCACACTGGTATGAGTGGAAAAGCCGCTCTAGAATATCGCCGCGTTCAAAATCTTGAATCTTGTATACTTCTTCGCGATCTCCTCAGTCCATCAGAAGTATATAACGACTCTCTCCGCCGGTAAGAGAATATATGATATATGAGAAAAAATGAACTAGCTAACAGGGCCATAGATTTGCTACTTCAGTAGCTTTTTCTATCAGCTATGGTAGCCGAATTCGTTCTTTATCAGATCCGATAGTTATTGAGAATATTAGAGCACAACAAGGTAAATCAATCTATCATTCCTCAAATTGCTTCGTTTATCTGATTTGATCTGCAATCAAGCATATGCTAGGTGATTGATCTCGTCCAGTTAAATTGATTTATAAAGTAATAATGTATTTCTTACTCACAGAACAACGTGAGTTCTCCGTTTTGACTTAGATTCTGCAATATTTCTCAGGCAAGCTTGCAGAAAACCCGGTGTCTACATTGTTGAATCTGTACGAACACTATGCCCTTTGTTACTGAATGTTCTTTAATAATTATATATTCAGTATCCAGTCCTTCTAAAGCTTCCTGTATGTAACTATAACTACGATCAAAACGAGGTACTCAAACTCTTGCCTCTAGAAATGCCTACAATGGTTTCGTCGGGAGCAAGATCAAGTGCGCAAACTCGATATAGAGATGTATACAAGTCTTTTTTTGAGGGTTAAAAGTAGAATGAACCTTGGAATCGCCAAGCACTGTCTTTCTACAAATATAATTGAAAATGCCCGGGAAGGCGAGATGAGTACAACGCAGATGGCCTATAATGTTTCTTCTTCGTTCGCAGCGGGGATCAATACAGTGAGTGGTATTAGACTATCACCCGTAGAACTGAAACAGACTGAATGGCTTTATGTAGATATCGGCTACTATAGAAGTTTTTCTATGTAAGCACTAGACTTTAAAGTATGAACCTCAAGCTGAACCCAAAAAGTGGCTATGTTGCTTTTTCCAGAGTGCTTGGGAAAAGCCCAATCTGAAATAGATTCAGTTATCGGGCAGGCTCGGATGCCGGATTTTGAGGATTCGAATTCTCTTCCTTACACCAATGCACTAATTACGGAGGTTCTGAGGTGCGTTTGGTATTTTTGGTAAGGAGGATGTTTTGTTAAATAGATCAACAATGAAAATCCAAGATGGAAGCCAGTAGCTCGTACTGGGTTCGCGCATGCTACTACCAAGGACGACGTATATAAGGGATTCTACATCCCAAAAGGCTCTACAGTGTATGCAAATATCCAGTGAGCATTATCCTAACAAGTTTAATATTACTAATATAATAGTAAATAATGAACATATTCCAGTGCTATTTGTAAAAATCCAGAGATTTTTCCCGAACCTGATACATTTAATCCTGAACGTTTTTCTTGTCCGAGCCATCCTCGAACCGCTAATTTTGACCTGGTATTATTCTCCCATCATGTTATGAGATAAGTGCTAACACATACAACATAGCCTTTTGGATTCGGGAGGCGAGTGTGTCCTGGCCAGCAGGTAGCGATGCAATCTTTGTTCATTGTCATATCTCGGCATGTAAACTCATTGTTCTAAGCGAAATCATTATCCTAACTCATAATAACCAGACTGATCTGGGCGTTTAATATCAAAGCTCCTCTTGACGAAAACAAACTCCCCATTCTCCCAGACCCGGAGGCGATCGTTGGGGACTTGTAGTGCGACCACAGCCATTTACTGTGAAGTTTGAGCCTCGAACGCAAGATACAACAAGGATGATACACAATGGTGCAATAGAAGCGGAGACTGAACTCAATGAATGGGAGTAACGCATCAAACGTTGATTCTCTTTTAGAGAGCAGATTTTACAGATACAGCTATATTTTTTAGTAAACTGTGAGGCTAACTCCAACATGGAGAATGTACCTCCGAACCGAGGAATGGATCTTGCCTTTGTGTATCATATGAATGAGTTAAGTACAATAAGAATTGATAGTTACCTTTTCGAAAGAGAATATAATCTTTTGATTCATCTACTGATTGCGATGATAATGACCAAATAAAGAAAAATAAATACAGTGGCCCACATATACCTTTTCAACCACACCACCACACCTTATCCCTTAAACTTCTTCACCCCAAACATCTTTTCTATAATAAGCTTCATCAACGCTCGTCATGTATACTAGCTGTGGTTGCACTTCTAAGACGGAGTGTGGCCATGGAGGAGATTGCAATGAAAGTCTCATGTGAGTATCCCCACCACCCATATCGAACCACATCATTCTTAAATACATTTGTGCACAGTGAGGAGATCAGCATTTTAGTTCTATCTCCTATACAAAGCCCAGTCCGGGATATACCTAAAGAAGAACATATGTGATCCATCTTACTTGAACTTCTAAAACAGACGTTTTGCTCAATGTTCACACAATAGATTTCGAAACCACTCAGTCAAAAGAGAAAATTCTGCACCCCTTCTCCCGGCTACACCACTTCGCATACAGGGCAAGCGTAAGCCACGACCCGAGCCAATAATGCTCACGAAGATCCAAGCTGATAAGTTACTGGGTTTAAAGTATGTTCATCATTACTGTGGCTTTAACAACCATAACACACATATACGTGTGTATAGGTCCCAATTTGAGAATAAAGATTGTTACTTTCTAGAAAGCCGGATAGTAGATCTACGCTAGATTCTTCGAGGGGTGAACATAGTTCTAAAAGGCAGGAGGTTGGTTTGGGAAGCAGTCAGCGGGCGTAAGTTTCGCAGAACAATATTTTCAATATCAGCACCACACTCACAACAACTATAGAAAGGACCTCTCATACAAAGCAAGTATCCATGTCCTAAAAAGCAACAAAGGGTTCAAGAGGCTTTCAAGAGCGAGGTCACTCTTGATTACTGAATCAAGAAACAAGCTATCGGCCGAAAAAGAGGAAAGAGACCGCCGGCGGGATGCAGGAGAAGATATAATGCCTGAGCTATTGGATATGTGTTGGGCTGGCTTAGATAAGTTTTGATTTGAGATGCGTTTTCTCTTCATTTTTCTTCACGGAACGTTTAAGTACTGTTATGCTGCTATCGAGTTCTATTTATTGTTTCTATGAGTATAGTGGAATAAAATCTGATATCCCTTTGGCATATTTTCATGCGATCCTGCTTTGTACCAGATAATTTCATTGTCTAGAATTTATGTACTTCATGATGCTATTAATGTTTTTAATCGGATTGTTCTTAGTTATTATACTTACTGTGTTACCAGCCGGAAATCAAAGCCACGTAGGGGCTCATTTGAATGAAAGAGTGGTACATCCTAAGTGTCCTTTTTTGAAATGCATATAATTCTATGAGTACATGTTCCGCAGCTACAGATATAGAGTTTAGGATCCGATCCAACTATGAGAGATGTCTATCTAACTTTGAGAAGACGACCATAAATAACATGTTTCGCTGAGTCAGTATGCCAGAAACCATAAACATCATGTTCCTACAAGTTCGGATATATACTCTCACTGTCAAGATATTACTTTTCCATGAGTCTTTATCAACTTCACTGCTTAACAGAACTCTTGTATGGATCGCTTCATGTGGTTTGTAGGACGGAATAATGCTCGATACAGTAACTCAGACATGAAAATTATAAGAAGACGTAGGCGATATTTTGTTACTGGCAAATATGATACCCTAAGGCTAAGGTATGGGGTGAACGGTCTACAGTGTCGAGATGCAAATTAAAGGTACATTACAACGGAGTGTAAAGACAAACGGCAAAACTGGACGTTTCAAATCGTATGAATATATTCACTGATATCAGTCAGACATCAATGAATTCGAGAAGTATAGCTTGATATCATTGCAAAAGCACCCATACTAGATTTATTCTTACTTTCTCATACAGGATATGTGTATGTATAATTAAAATGAAAACTCCATCGACGTCTACAAGAACCTTCCTTACCCTCTCCTGATGCACCTTAGCTTCTCGTATAAGATCATATAGAGATTTACTATAGTTATAATTACGAAGGTGAAGAAAGCAAGCGTCTTGTTACAGCTTCACATCGAGGTGATTCTCTTGATCGAAAAAGTCTGAGCGAGAGCTTGCATTCAGGCTAGAAATTCAACCTTTTTTGAGGGTTGAAGGTGGATATAGTAATATGAGTAATCTGGGGTATCAATACTGATTCAGAGGCTTTGATGAAAGGAGAACTCGGATTCCCATGAAGAAAAGAACAGTCACTTGTAACAAGATATTTTACTTGTGTAGAACTTTTTTGCTGCTTCTTTCCCCTGATCTAACATGAATACAATCTAACAAAGTACAATGTTTTGCATACGAAGCTTAGTATGGCAGTCTACAATAAAACATGCATCGGTTTTTACTTCTATCGGCTACAAACAAGATACATTTATACATGCACTCGCACAAAAAAAATGCTCTACAAGTCTGCTACAATTGGGCGTTCCATTAGACTGGAACAATGAGTACTGAAAATTGATGTGATATAAAACATATGCCTCAGTGTACTTGATATGTCTAGAGATGTAATTGGAAAGCAAGGAGACCTCAAGCCTTTGTTCGGCTAGTTGTCTTACTGAAGAGTTTTGCCTTTTCCAATGCAGATTGACCTAAAGATATGTAACAATATTAGTCGAGCTTATAAAAAAGTGAATTTCTATATTGCTTACTGTCTTTCATGAGAAGCTTCTTGTAGTCTACAATCGAGATGTCCTCCTTTGTCAAGTTGCGGATTTTCTTGTCCTTGACTTCCCATAGCTCCTCAGCAACTTGCGAGATGAGGCCTGATAATATGATGAATATATGAATATATTGATACAGTGTATAGATGCAGAATAACTCACGGAAGTCATGGGAAACGATGACAACACCACCTTCAAACTCTTTTATTGCACGGGCGAGTGCATCAATTGATGTCATATCCAAGTGATTCGTCGGCTCATCTATAAAATTGCGTTAGTAAACACCTCGTTTATAGACTAAAATAGAACAAGCTTACCAAGAAGCAAGATATGAGGATGCTCCATTGCAAGCTGAGAGAATACAACACTATATAATAGAACAGTAAGAAGTCTAATAGTTGAGGTAATGAATCGCACGTACCGGTTGCGAAGACCGTCAGATAGCTGCTTGATTTTGGATGTTTGATGCGATCCAGAGATACCAAATCGTCCCAATTGAGCTCTCCAAGACTACATATAAGAGTGTTAGCCAGATAATACGATAAGTTGTTATCCGCAAAGTAACGGCATACCATGATATCCTTTTCGGGATATTTCTCCTTGTAAAGGCTCTCAAAGTATTCAATGGGCGTTTTTTCGTATGGAAGTTGGTCCGCAGAGTGCTGGGAGTATTTAGCAAGCTTAAGGTTAACATGCTTCGAGATAGTCCCTTCACATGGTTGAAGAGCGCCTGTGATAAGATTCAAAAGTGTTGATTTTCCAGTTCCGTTAGCACCAAGAATTGCCACTCGCGAGTCCATGCTATTTTACTCGTAAGAATTTATCTCTAAATCCTATATAAAAACTTACTCGATACCGAAAGAGAGATTTCGGTAAAGATAATCTTCCTTCTTTCCGGAATAAGAGAAGGCGACATCAGTAAAAGCAATAATCGGTGGAGGTAGTTTCCGGATATCCTCGAAGTTGAATCGCAGCGGTTTCGGCTGTTCGATTTTCTCGACGAGTCCAGCTGCCTCCATCTTGTCGATGATTTTCTGTTTTGATTTAGCTTGTTTGACAAGATTAGCATAAGTACCAGCGGATGCGATGAATCTAATGAGGAAAAGGTGAGATTGTCAAAAAATCTGATACTAGTTCCAGTAGATCAACTGACTTTTTGATGTGAGCTATCTCTTCTTGCTGTTTCGCGTATGCCTTCATTTGGTTCGTCTCATTCTCCGACTTAGTACGGACATACGTGGTATAGTTACCAGTGTAGTAAACAAGCTTCTTTTTGGGTGTCAAGTCCATAATATTAGTGCAAACACTATCCATAAAGTCTTGAGAGTGGGACGTGATAACAAGGATGTGATTGTAAGTTGAAAGGTAAGCTTCAAGCCACACGACGGCACCAAGGTCAAGATGGTTAGTTGGCTCATCGAGAAGAAGTAAGTGTGGCTTGATGAATAAGGCTCTGGCTAATGCCACACGCATACGCCATCCACCACTCATGTCCTTTGTTGGACGTTTCATCATTTCCTGACTAAATCCGAGACCGTGCAAGATACTCCCAGCCTTTGCTTCGAATGTAGATGGGTCAAGTTCTTCCAACTCCTCATAGGCCGCATCGAGAGCCAGCTCGTCGACGTCATCCGCGACACTCAGATCTTCAATACGTTTTTCTAGCCGGGCGACCTTCTCACGTGCTGAAGTAACGATGAAGTCGACAGCATTTACATCTGAAGGTTCAGCTTCACCGCGAACAATATAAATGTCTATGTGTTCCGGAATATCAATATCACGCTCTGCGATGGACTGTAAGAATGTCGACTAGAAATCGGGTAAGTAAGAATAACAGAGTCTACTAATTTATAAAAGACATACTTTTCCCGATCCGTTCTCGCCAAGTAATCCGTATCTCTGACCATAATTAAGAGCAATCTCAGCACCCTCAATAAGCAAGCGACCGTGGAATGATAGGGTGTATTGATCAATTTTAATGTCACGGCCTTTCACATCAGAAACCAGAACACCAGAAGCACTCCTGAATGCAAAAGTCAGAGATTATAGCTGTTACATAGATTATATGCGCACCTATCTGTTGCCAGTTGTAGCTTAGCCATCGCTGATAGGTCTTCGTTGCTTGCCGCTGCGGAAAGACTCGTCATCGGGGTACTAGCTTCGCTGCCCATCGTTGATCCCTCAGCTGAACCAGTAGTCGTACTTCCCCTTGCAGCCTGTTTGGCCGCTTTTTCTGCAAGACGCTTCGCTTTTGAGGCAGAGACTTTTGGAGGCATTTTCGTGTATAGTGTCGTTAGAAGAAAAAGAAAAAGATCTAGTGATGCCCTGTGGATGGATGTGAGGGGGCAGGAAGGGAAGAGGGTGTATTCTATAGTGGCGCGCCACGGTCTTTACAAATTTCGTACTTTCCTTATCAAGACATATACCAATGTAAGCTTAATTTTCTTAGTGGTTTTGAATGAAATGATTATTACAGTTTCTTAGTCTCCTTATCACTTCGATCTGCTTTGTAATCAGCACGGGAGCATGCAGGTATAATAAAGAGCTGCTTTTAAGATAAGAAATATCCGCATAGAACTAGCAACTAAGCAAGGAGTGGTGATTCCACGGATAAAAGCTTATAGTGACGTGACATAATAAAATATTTAACTGTTTAGCTAGTGTCACGTCTTGTTACACAGGTAAAGTAATTGCAACCCGTGACCATCGCCGGTAATAGACTTCTCCTCAGTTGCCGAATAAGAAACTTACAATTTAACCTGCAGCAGCATAGCGCTCTTCTACCTGTACATCCTCTATAATTATCGCTTATGTTTTCAAAATTTAAGAGGTACCCAATACCCATACAGCGAACACGGCCTTATTCAAATCCAATAAATACCCATTGGCAAGATATTAGACACTCTTCAACACATAGGCACCCCGCTGCAAGTCATACCCATTCTCAAGGAGGCTCTCATACACATGTCCATCATGGCCATATCAAAAAATCTCATGCACTCACTGTTGCTTTCACCGCATCTTGTGCAGCTTTTGTCGTGGGCGCTCTATATCCCCCGGATGTTGCAACTCTAGTCTCTCCTCGTCCTGCTCCAGGTCCCCCAAATCCTGAAACGGAGGAATCAAAACGCTATGTAGAAAGACTTGAGCAACAGCTACAGAATCTCGACGCACTTTCAAAAATTCGTAATGCTCCAGATGCGGATGATTGGTACGAAACAAGGCCGTATTCAGAAATGCCTGAAGAGTACCGGGTCAACTCTTTGACTGCTGGCACTCTCCGCGGACCAGGGAAACTTGCACTCGCACCTCTATTGAGAGCAAAGCGTGACGAAAGCGAAACAATCATGTTTACTCATCTTGGAAGGGGGTTATGTGGCCATGATGGTATTATTCATGGTGGTTTAATTGCCACAGTTCTCGATGAGAGTCTTGGTAGAATAGTAAGTAGGCTCACTAGTTTTAGATAATAAAAGGAAAACTTACGGAGTGCACTAGTCAATAATGAATTTTCCTGAGAAAGTTGGTGTTACAGCTACTTTAACGATTGACTACAAGGCTCCGACCAAAGCAGATCAGGTTCGTGCCCTTTTCAATTTTACATATACTTGTCTCTCATCAAGTTACAGTTTGTCGTTGTTCGGTGTCGTATCATAGAACTTAAGGGACGAAAAGCTGTAGTCGAAGGTCAGATGGAAGACTTGAATGGCACACTCCTTGCAAAGGCGAAGTCAGTATTTTCACTGGCTTCTCATCTTTAAATACTAATAATGATAATCACACAGGGGTATTTTCATCCAGCCAAAATACGCAAAATTACTGAGCTCAAAAGTAATTTCTAAGGCACTGGGAGAGCCTATCGCATCGACTACCATACGTGATGTTGGTTCCGTACCAACTGTTTCTAGCCCTATACTTGAGAAGAAGGATTGAATAGTATCACACCTCTTGCGTTTTCACATATCTTTATTAGATATATCTAGTTAGCTACTTCCCCACATTTTTAATATCGTTGCTCTACAAACTGTCGGCTTGCTGTCCATTATTAGATACCTGATCCTGGAATTGATTCATGTTCTACTCCTATTTTACTGCAATACTCCCATAGATGATAGAAAGCTTCGATTTAGCATACAATACACAAAGAATGCCGATATTGGCCAAAGTTCCTTGAAAAGCAGGCCACATAAACGCAGTGCTTGAGTCTAGTACAGCTCTTATCGACTTTACTTGCTTAAATGTTAAGTGTTCAGTCGTGTAGTCCATATTCAGTATCCTATAGCGTCTCATGTGTTTCTTTGCAAAAATCTAGACTTAGCTAGAGCGGGATGTGAATGAGTGCTACCCTATTAGTAAAAGTTTTACTAGTGTTCCTGATCTTCGGGGTCGGCATTCGCGGGTCCCTTTATCTTCCACATCTACCACCAAACATGATACTCCGGATTGGCTGCAGCGTCTTATGAGATTGAGCGCCTTTGGATCTCTTATTAGTGAAGATGCCGAGTCGTTCGTATATGATCCAGAAGCATTTTAATTGTATCCTTCGTTAGTTGCTTGACGCCACTCAGATCGTGAGTCTATATCTACATGTCCTCCGAATTTCCGAAAGAGTACATCTCTTCATTAAAGTATATAACTGTACAAAAGGTATATTTTTCTCTCTCAGCTGAGTATCAATTTTCCAGAACAACACATTTCGTTCTGCATGTGGCATGGAGGGATACTATACATTCAATCAAATAAAGCATATGGGAAAAATTGAGCTGTGGTCTGGGTCCTTGACATGGATGAGCTAGGAGCGCAATTTATCAAATAAAACGGCATTGTTTGATACGTACTACTAAAATCAATGGCTCGATGACCTGTATAGCTCTCGCCAGATAATCATATGAACCCGTTCCGTACGGTCGTTTGTGTTCAAAGGACTGCGTATAGGGATGGACAAGCCCTTTTCAACCAGCCGGAATAGGACTAGCTAAACATATTTCCGAACAAAATAATTCTGAATCATTGCACCTGATCATCTTTCCTCAAAATAGCTATACCGACCGAACCTTGATTCATAGAAAGGACTTAAATTCACTCTCTGACTTCTGGTCGGGTATAGCCTTGCTTTATTGCAAAGATGAAAGAAAAGGATTGTCAGATGAATATGTGAGACAGGCCATCTCCTCGTTTGATGAGCTGCATTCACTTCAGGATCTGAAAATATCAAATAATCACAAGGCTTTTATTTGTCAAAATCGCTAATCGCTCATTAACTATTTCATAAAAAACGCAGACACGAAGTGGAGAAAGGATCCGTTATTGGGCACCATTGTCAGCGACATCGAAGCTCCGAGTCCCAATAGATAAAAATGACAGGTATCATATGGTGCAAATGATTTCAAATTACTCCCGCGAAACGACTAGTCCGAAGGCTGAGATGAGGATCCCTGAGAAATGAGCGGGTGCTAGAGAATTTTTTAGGTGGCATTTACTTTGAGGGAAGCATAACGGCGGACCTTGTTCTGAATAGGACGATCATAAGGTATGTCTCAGATATTCTAATAATACCACCAGCTTCTTTGATTTGATAGAACATATAGAACTTATGGCACACGCTTTCCCGCAATATGTGGGATAGGATTATAGTTTGGTGCAAATTTACTTTTTTCTTCGTCCGCCAACCATGTTGCGTTCGTGAAAAGCGAAACCTTGGAGCTTTGTCTCACATCGATCTCATCGGCATTAGTAGATGTCCATTGAGAACACTGAGAACATGAATTTACGTGTTTGTCCATCCCAATTGGTAGCACTTGATCGGCTTCCGCGAACTTACGCGGTAACCACCGACAAATGAATTACACGTCGCTGATTAGGTTGCTGGTTCCTCCCCTGGAACTGATTTAATGGACAAAGGGATAACATTATCGCGGGTATGGTTTATTTTTATTATATTCAATATACTATCTTGCTAGCTTCATATTAGAACGCCTGAGGCAACAAGTAGAGAATGTTGCAGAATATTTGAAATGTCTCAGTTTAGAAAAGAGAAAAGATCGCCGTGTCGGAGACCAAAGAGATTCAGGGCCCTCCGCGAGCTGTATAAAAGGGCAACCACTTCGTCAATTGTTCCCATCACATCCTCTTAACCTTGCTCAACCATACTTATTCATCACGGTACTCAACCTCGAAGTAATTTCTATGTGTCACTTTGCTATGAGTAACCACAGACTATCAGCGGACACTATGCGAATGCCAGAACTCATGACTCTCCAAGTAACATCCTAGTAAGGTTGATTACAGTTTGCTGAGTGGTGGCGGCCGCAAGGATCCGCTGCTTGTTGGGTGGATTTCTCTTGCATTGCTGCAACATCATATAGTTTGACAGTATGGGGCTTCCGCAACTGTGGTTTATATGTAACTATCGAAGATTCTGCTGGGAAGTCTTTATCTCACAGTGGTAACGCGCTTGAGAAAGGCTCTTCGAATTATGTATGGCACGTTATGCACTCTGTGGTATCAGTAATCTTGAGGATTGATCTTTCTGGTCACTTGGTCATGCATGTATAATTACGAGTTAACCACATGTCTATTGAGCGTTTCGTCTAGAGATGCCAGATACTTGAACTCCTGGGCTAAGTGAAAGCCTGTGTGGTTTACTTCTCATTCTCTTATGAACCACTTCCTTGCTACATTTCCTTGGTAACGGAAACAATCGCCTTTTTTCTGGTTAGATACGAGATCTCGAATATAATCGCTATAAATGCTTGGTCAGCCTCCGCACTGAACCCACCAAGGAACTCTTAGAGGCCGGTAGCAGAACAGGCTGAAATGAAGAGCTCATAATTTCACGTTTTGACTATTTTATGATGAACTCTAACGTATAAGATGCTCTTCGGGCTTGTCTTGAATATAAGCGATAAGTTTATGTAAAATCAGGTATCAACCCGGATTTTAATTTCTCTCAAACTTTGTGGTAACTTCTAAGCTTGGCACCATAAAGATAATCAAAGAGTTTCTTTCTTTCTACATGTCTATGAGCAGGGCGATTGTTAAGCATAATCAATTGTATCTTGGTGGTTTGAATTGCTTTTGTCGTTCAAAGGTGATAATTTACGTAATGCTGAGTCATTCTGATCTGCCAGTTTTTTCTTCGACTTAAACGTCACTTCGTCTTTGCTGCCTCTGATACCTCTATGCCTCGTTGTCGTGAAATTAAAACTCATTTCCCTGAAATTATGCATGGATTAGAAGCACTAGCTACCCCCCTTCTTATGCATCTGCTCAATAGGCTTTATATCCATCTGTCACAAGCCTTTCTCAGCTCAAAGTATCTAAGCAGGAATGTTAGCCAATTCATATTCTACAAGACTCTGCCATACTTTTGTAGTTTTAACTATCTGATTCAATCACTAAAAGACAGCTGCGTAGTTTCCCCCAAATCTAAAAGTAACTTTGGTGGAACTTTTGATGTTTTGGGGGATGTCATCTAGTTCAAACGCACTTCCCCCCTCCTTTCCTCGGGTAGTCCAACGCTTCTTTATGGGTATTTGGAAGGATCTTCTCGGCTGAAGATAGCTTGAGAAGCTTTCACGGGCGTATCAAAACTAATATGATACATCACTATCTTAGCCGTTGGTACTCCACGTTGTCTTCTTTGTAAGCTTATGTAAGTATCGATTCGTACTCTTTATATGTGTACTAACCATGGTCCCCCCCTTGCCCCCTTCTTCCCCTTCTTTCTCCTCCTTTTCCTCCTCTTCCCCTACAACACCTCTTTACTCAACACAATCAGCTCCAATAGGTGTAACGTCAAGCCTCAAAGGAACGTATACTTCTCTAAAGCTGGAAAACTCATAATGGTTTCCCTCGACTTTAGAGAACCGTTATGTAAGCTGCATAGATCCTGAAGCGGATTTATGGCTCGAATGAGAGAGCCAGATGAGATGATGGAAATAACTGTAAGTCCCTTACTTTTTCACTTTATTACCGTCCTGTTGATTATGTACTGAAATATTTGGTATCTAAGCAATCATTCTTCGTGGCCTATTTCCGATAGGATCACTGGCTTGAATATGATAAGTCCAGATTTTATACTACTTTTTAGGATGCTACATCCGCCACCCACGGATGTAGTATACCATAAAGAGGATGTGTATAAAGTTCACGTACATAGGCATCTCCTCGGTATATTGGAAAATATACTTGAATAAGAGGCGCTTTCAGGGTATTTCAAACCGAGAAATCTACATGATATCTATCTTTCTAAGCTTTCTTCGACTACTCTTCCATTCTAAAGGTAGGTTTGGGTAGCACTGTACTGCCTTTCAGTATGCTTCTCTCAGGAACACGAGGCTATTTTCTCCAACGCCTCTAAACTTGCCTTTCGGCAAGTCAGGATATCAGAGAAATCTATTTCAACGACTCTACGCCATTTCCATTAAAGGTCGGTAGCAACAGCAGAGAACGGACTTCATTAACAAATGTCTCTGCTGGCTGAACGGACTCCCTTATTGTCTACGAGAGAATTTGGTCGTTGCTCTCTGGGTTTGCGCTCGCGTGACAGTAACAGCAGACGTACTAGGAAACTCAGATCAAATGGTAAACTGAGCCAAATAACGCGACCAAACCACAGACGAATCCGACCACACACCGCTCTACATTTCCTATACTTCATTCCCATTTCAGGCTTCCAAGTACTAGTATTAAAGTGAAAGATATAATTCTATCCATCCTCCACCCCTCAAATCCGTTAGATAGACTTCAATTTAGCATAATTTCTTACCGAGAGAACCACACTGCGATTGCACCACTTATGAACACCAGCGCGTACCATCAGAATGAGCTGAGGTATAACCTTCGGCAGAGCCAAAAACTAATTTATTAACGATCCTCTCAGCACTAGCAGCTCGCCTGCGGCGTCAGCAGAAGAAACGCCTCTGCATTACGATGTACAGAGAAACGACTATATGTTTCTCGCAGAAAGGTCTGTCGTCTTCCCCACCTTGCCTTCCTACTCTCCTCATAGGTCATTAGGGAGGGTACAGGAACCTTAGATCAGTAAGTCTTCCAAATAATAGTAGCGTCGGAGAATTAGCGAACTTCAAGTCGTCGAATCAGAACCACTGCACTGTGGTACGTGACCCGAACGACCACAGGACTTCAAGTCTTTATGGCGCAGTTGACGAGTCTTTTGTACCGAAGTTCGTTCGATAGTAGTTATTACTCTTGAGAATTAATACTAATATCATATCTACCTCAAATCTGCCCCTACTCTACTCGCTTCATCTAGACATGCACAGACCCGCACCCCCATATTCTGTGATTCCTCCCTTCCGGCCCTCTCCCCGCTCACAGCGTCGTCGTCGTCGTCGTAAGATATTCCTTGTCTCTGCTTATTTTCTCAATTAGTATTTCTAATTTTTTCCCTATGGTACTATCATCCTGCGTACCTTCATCCAGGCTACCAACCACACCACCTTATACTGGGTCCTACTCGTGAGACACTCTCAACAGCCACTTATTGCTCGACCGTCCATTCTAACCGATAGAATTTCTTATAGATGGAATACGAACACACCTCATATTGACGGCCATACACCTCCTCCCTTCGACGATTCCGATGGAATACGCGTAGTCCAGTACAAAGGACATACGGCTCCCCTACTTTCCTGTCCCTTCTCTGGTTGTAATCGAGCATTCAATAGCGACAAAGCCAGCGTGATGGAGCATTCTAGACGTTGCTCAAACGCTGCTGTTCGAGCAGCGTTGGCCGATTATGAGGCTGCTGGCCAGAAGATGAAGAAGGAGAACAAGCTCCAGACCCCAATAAGGTGTCAAGCGTGCCCGCGAGGCCATGCCTACCACTGGATTAAGTGGTATGAACATCTCTGCAAGTATCATGAGCGGAGGTAGAGTTGAGAGAGAGAGGAGGGACGAAGAGGGGTGTGTTATTAGACGTGGAACCTGATACGAAGTCGCATTATAACTCATTTAACGCATTTTTATTCTCATATTTCCCATGCACTAACGCCATGCACTAATGCCATCGCTTCTGAATACAAGCCTTTGCTTCTTCAATGCCATGCTGCATCCGTCATTTGTACTTCTGTCGCATTTAGCAGTACTTGTTGTTTTCTCTAGACTACTGTTCTCACGATTCCACTTAGACATACTCACATACCCATATTGATATACTCCCGTAGTTACTAACCACTGTAGACCTTTGATCTAGTTTTGTTATACGTTTTTATTTTTTTATTGCTTAAATACAGCATTCATATAGTTAATTAAATGAATTAAATGACTTTCGGTTAACACGCGTCTGTAACGTGATCGCATTATTTACGTAAACTACCAGCGAAGTTAATTAAAACGAGCCAATCATATAACGGTGATAAATCTAGCACAGAAACGATCAGGTGGGTGGGTGGGGCATGGCTCCTGTTATTTGAGAATACGAAGAACGTAGTTCTAAGAACTTGTACCCACTGTAGTTTCTGTGCTCAACGAAAATCGGTCCGCCAGAGCCGTATCGGCCAATGTTATAAAGAGCTGTCATGTCTGAACCAGGTGACCCAAAACGCCAGAGAAAAAAAGACGACAAAGGTGGGTGCTTTATTTTTTCCAGTAACATACAATGTCGAATGGAAAAGAAAACTAAGGAAGTGAAATTAGGCGGCGGAAGTGCTGAGGCAACCGAGACTAAGTTCGAGGACTCGAATTCATCAGCATTCATGGTCTCCATGATTATCCTTGCTACTATTGCCGCATTTCTTGCGATTGACTATGCCGGGGGAATGGGCACACTAGGCACAAATACAACGTCTTCCTCCCTCCCTGCCAAGCTGTAGTATGTACTTAGCGTGAAACTTTGAGTTAACCGTGGAAAATCTTGACTAAAGCTGATTTTCAGAAAGTTGATTTTCTTTCGTTCGCGGTTCTTGGATTAAACGGGACTTTCCGAAACAGTTCTGAACCGTTTAATCCGACGAGAGATACACCCCCTTTCTTTCAAGTGTTTTCAGATGAGTTCCTCGATGTTCTCGGACCGGATGCAACAATACGGCTGATAGCTCAGAATGAATCATTTGCATTTGCACATGAGGCACCAATATGGGTACCGGCGGCGGATGAGGTATTCTTCGCAAGTAATGATGGAGGGGCGTTGGGGATGAGTGATCTCAATCATAATAATCAAGTCTCGAAGATATCACTAAAGGATCCTTCTTTGGCATCTGGGGGTTTGATTAATCCGACTAAGGTAAGCGTTTCTAAGGGGAGTGAACCTTATGCTTGTAAGCTAATGAATATGTGTAATAATCCGTCTTAGGTCCCTCTCTCAGATGATGTTCAAATGACAAATGGAGGAACCCCATTTCGAAGTGAACTTTTACTTATTACCTCCGGGAGAGGCAACTTCCCGCCGAGCCTCGTCAGAGTGAATCCGAACGCGCCTTATAACACCACAGTTCTACTCGATAATTATTTCGGTCGTCAATTTAATTCACTAAATGATATCAAAGTTCATCCAACGACCGGAAAGTTGTTTTTCACGGATGTTACGTTAGCTACTTTCTCTCTCTCCCCGACTTATATGATATTCGGCTAACAAAATCCAACAAACATGTCTACAGTTACGGATTCCTGAACCATTTCCGCCCTCTACCTCAGATGCCCAACCAGGTGTACCGTCTTGATCCCGATTCAGGCTCGTTACGTGTCGTAGCAGATGCCTTTGTTAGATGCAATGGTATTGCCTTTACCGGGGATGGAAACACTGCATATATGTGAGATTACCAACCTTTTGTATATGGATATGTATTTGTATTTTTTGAATACAATAATAATGATCGGTGACTATATATAAATATTGGTATTGACTTTCTTTTTTCTTTTCAGTACAGATACCGGCCAAGTAGGATTCGATACTAATCAGACCGAACCTGCAACAATGTAGGCACAGTTGTCAAAAAATTCACTTATCTAATAAAAAAGGGGGAAGGCACATGACTGAAAAATATGCCATTTTCTAGATATGCATTTGATGTAGACGCTCGAACACAGGCTTTTACAAACAGGAGAACCTTTGCTTATGTGGACAACGGCGTCCCAGATGGTATTCAAATTGATACGGAGGGTCGTGTATACTCCGGTACAGGAGATGGGGTACAAGTGTGGAATAGTGAAGGTGAGCTAATCGGGAAGTTCTTCCTAGGGACAACTTCTGCCAATTTGATTTTCGCTGGTCCGGGGCGCCTAGTTATACTCGCAGAAACTGCTATTTATCTTGCCCATATTCAGGCGAATGGACTTCCCTTGGAAGATTTCTAACTTTAAGTACGAGGCAGCTCGAAAAGGGAACGATGTATATGTTCTTGAAGCCACATAAATCACTCCTTCCCCTCCCTTCGGAATCTTTATGTTCTTAATTAGTGATTTACATCAAATCAAAAAGTGTATAGGTTTTTCTGTGATCCAATCTTGTAGGAAATTAGTATTCTGCATGATAATGAACATTACGATATATCCAAATTAGAATATGAAATCATCACCTATGAAAACTATGTGCTCGAAAGTATGACGAATATGAGCAACCTCAGAAAAAAAATTAAAGCACATGCATCAATGGGCCTAGTTCGTATATGAAGTCCGATCTCTCCAAGGAGAGATCTCGGAGATTGAAAATTCCATCATCGGGCTCGAGACGCGAGTAAACGAGAGGGTCTTATACTTGAAAGGTTAGTGCTCTGTATTCTCTGCTCTAGATCACGTTGAAAGAGGAGATGGAAGTGGAGACTGCAGTAAAAGCTCGGCGAACACCTCCATATGCCGTTGAAAATAGGCAGTGCTTTAATGAAGATATACATGTGACGGATCTGAAGATCGAGTGAAAGGATGTATTCAATTGAGGACTTTATGGATCAGGATAAACTATAGATCGTGAAAAAATAGGTGAATTACTTTTCATACTTTTTAACTAGGAGGGAAAAACAGTTCATACCTCGGACATTATCGTAGTAATGACCAATGTTTCCTTAGTATCGTGTGATACAGTCATTGAGTAGTCTAAATAGATAAGCAAACTAGTCCATTGTTCGTGTCCGCACTTCGTTCAATTATATACCTCCTAGGAATCGACAACCTGGGGACTTGGGTTTTGCTATTTTGAAATTAAATGTGAATATTGTGTTTGGAGTAATAGAGTTGATGACCCTACCAATCACGACAGAGCAGTGTACCGAAATCCCACGCGCTGAGCGTGGAAGAGTAGGCTCAGTGATTACATTACACGTAGTGATAAAAGCCTCACAAGTAAGATAACTCTATCATCTCTGAAAGAAGGTTAGTACTTCTTACAATCTACTCGGACATCGCGGGCAGGTGTGAGTTGCCATGTTCGCGAGGAAACACGATGGTTTAGATCAGAAGCGAAAAGGGGGGGAGGGAGTTGTTCCAGTTTCATGGTCGATAACTGTGTTTTCTGTTTTGACTTGCGACTTGGAAACATCGTTCGTGGAAACTCACACGACTTGAGTATGCTTTGATGGAAATGCTGATACTCATATTGATATTTAATTACTTGTGTTCCAGCAGAAATCATGTGTGCCTATGATTGATTAATAACTCAATTCCATAGGTTTACTTATTAATTAATAATTCCGACGACATCGTGGCGCTCCTGACGGGGCGGGGGCGGTGAATCTCGCAGTCGCGGTAAGAAACAAATCATGCGTGTGTTAGTTATCAAACTCAGTATGTTCTGTTTCGGCTCTGAAACCTTTTGTGGACCATTCCAGACATTGAAAGTGTAAAGCCAGCTTCACAGGCTTCAGGACTGGATGTGTTTAGGCACCGAGCGAGTATTTACGCCGACGCCGGTTGTTTCCATGTTGATCCGTCGCCTAGCGGGGCAGTCCGCCTTTGGAATCCGAGTCCTTCTTTTTATGGTATATGCAGAACCCTAGCTAATGCATATTTTGGTTTTAATGGGTTATGAAATGAAAAATAACGAAAGATATTCACCCTGAAGGCAATAAACTATAAACTGGTAGAGCTTATTGAAGAAGGAGTATTTATCCCTGACCGTCCCCAATCGCGTTCCTCCTTCGCCTCCCGCGACGTCGTTATTCCCCTCCTCTTGAGCCTTGAGATTAGGCCGTCTTATCTTCGTCGTACACTGATGGCTCTCACCACCCATGCAATTGCTACAGAGTCTTCGGTCACCGTGAATTCAACTTTTTCTGCTTGCTCCGCAGCTACTGTGACTGTCGGTCAACTCCCTCCAACCCGAAATGTACGCGATTCTGCTGAGCGCAGTCGCCTCATTCGTTCCTCAAGAAAGCTAGGCAAGGTACTCGGTACAACCCCAGCTGTTCTCGAACATGATTCGTACTTCCCCCCTTCCCTCACCGGTGCTGCCACACAAAATAGACTGGGAGACACTCAACGTAAAAGAGCCTCTGCACCACCAAGTCCCATATCTTTTGCAGCTTTCTCGGCTGCTATGGCCTCTGCGGGAGAATCCGAACTAACTCGTATAGTCTCTCGATCGTCCTCAGCCTCGGACAAAGACTCAGATTCTGATGAGAAAATTTACCACTCGCGAAAAGCAAGTGCGCCCTTACCATTCTTGATCCCCTCCTTCCCAGGTATTGAAAGACACTGGGGAAAACAAATGAAGGATACTTTGAAGGGGTCTTCAGCAAAAGTAAGGAAGAACAAAGATAAGGATAGTGTGAAGGACAAGGCGGAATTATCATG
The DNA here is from genome assembly GCA_002794735.1 of Pyrrhoderma lamaoense. Taxonomy (NCBI): domain Eukaryota; kingdom Fungi; phylum Basidiomycota; class Agaricomycetes; order Hymenochaetales; family Hymenochaetaceae; genus Pyrrhoderma; species Pyrrhoderma lamaoense. The sequence goes on from NBAZ01000034.1 coordinate 62,957, forward strand.
GAATTGCCAGCCTGTTATGTCTCTTCCTCCCGTGAAAGAGAAGGCACCTCCAGAAGAGAAACCTGGAGCCGGCCCGTCGTCTGTTTCAACAACTAAGGAAGGGGAAGGATTATCATCGGATCAGCCTCTGAGACTGACACTAGCATCGCTACACCTGCTTCTCCGCTTACGCCTCCTCGACTGGACTACCGACTGAGGTAGAGGCGCACACGAAGTCTCCTGATCATCAATGTGCTTCACCAGTACTCTCCGACAGCACCGAGCGTATCCACAACAATGATGATGATATAGTCTGGGAGGAAGGCTACAGGGTTTCTGAGGCTGGTCTTGATGAAGCTCGTATTCGCAAACGTCGGATGGACAAGCTAATGCGCCACCTTGGGGAATACGTACCTTCGGAACTTGTTCTCGGTACAGCGCCCCGTCGTGCCTCAACGCCTGCTGCAATTTCTGTTCCTGAAGCTTCAACACCTATTCCCAAATCCACCGTATCGCCACCGCCCGTTCCCCCTTCTCCTACATCTGTATCTATCAAGCCTGAGGTGCCACCTACAACTTCCCTGACCCGTTCTGCAAGTACCAGTGCCGGCGCAGTGGCCATAAGTCCATCTCAAGCACGAATACTCCGTCGTATCTCGGTTGTCTCCGCATCGGCGAACCGCCGCAAGCTTCGACCCCAGAGCCCTGCAAATACTGATAGGGGTTGTGCAACCGACGGCTCTGACGGTTATGCAAGCGGACCTGAACCAACGACAAAAGGCTTGGGCTTGAGTGCCTTACGCTCAAAGACCCTTCAGCTCGTGGAAGATGAGTGGACACCAGAGGCGTACGAAGATGTTGTCACGCGACTGAGGAAACTCAAGTAAAGATGGCATTTGGACTTCATATATCCCGTAAATTCCGTACACAACGTAAAAACGTTTACCCAAACTTTAATTCAGAAGAACAACGACTTTTTATTTGTAGCTCTCTCTTCGAATCTGCCTTGCTGAAATAAACTTTATTCCATGACTTTTCATTCTTTGTTTGTATGCTTAGTTTTATTACTCTTTCTATGCATTATATTTTCTCTCTCTTTCCATTTCATTTAATTCATTATATTGTATAATTTACTAACATTAATACTCTCTTTAAGTTTTTCCCAAAAGCAATTTTTTTGTCTTCATGGGAAATGTTATAGTACATGGATGTATATTCTCTTCTTTTATGCCCTTCACGCTTATGCCCTCACGCTCCTTTATTTTTCATCTCTCACTTCATCAGTCCTCACATGTGTTCCTCTTAATCCTGCATCGCAATAGCTTGTCGCACTAAATCGAAGCAGTAAATAACATACTGATTTTATTCATACATGTATTACTTAGCTACCAACTAAACTAATGTTATACGTTGCAATTGTGGCGTTCCTGAGTAAAGTCACTGAACTGATCCGTCTCATGCTCGTGTTTCACTATAAATACTGTACGGATGAAACTTAACTCATGAATATGGTAACGATCAGCAAGCAAATTGATGTCAATGTGAAATAATGCGACGGCCTCGTGCACGAAGCCAGCCTTTTTTTATTATTAAATAAGGTTTATGTACATGTACTGTATACATCCATGATCTTAGACATAAGAAAAATGTGCTAGCGCTACACGAATATAATATAGGTAGAGAAAACGGACTAAGGAAACAATAAAAAGAGAAAAAGAGAAAGAATAGAACAGAAAATGTATCCATGGGAACAAAAAGCTAGGATGAAGGAGTGATAGAGTGATAGAAAAAATGATGTGATTGAACAGTGTGTAACTGAGAAGAGATCGAAAGAAAGGGTAAAAAAAAGAAATTCAGGAACCACAAGCGTCTTCGGGGCGGCGACTCTGTTCATCAACTAATACTACCCTCTCTTGCTTGATGGTTTTTCAAAAGATGATTTATCCAACCATAGAATGATTGATACTTCTTGCGACATTCTGGTCGGTTATGTTTGTCAGGGCAGTATATCGTGACTTTGTTGATCACTTGTATTCTGTTTCCTCTTCTGTGTGTACGTGGTTCTCTAGGGATTGCTTGGACATCTGGGTCTGTACATACATCCTTATGGGCGCTGATCGCTTCTGTTGTTGCAGCCATAACAGATGAATCGAAAGGACATATAACCTGGTTTCTTGGATTAGAGCTGCTTTCCGCAGCAGAGGATGCAGGGGAATGTGCTAAATCTAATTCCGAATCGAAAGGTGATCAGATATTTGATGTAGTTTGAAAAAACAAGGAAGGTGAAACGGAATATCAAAACGGGAAAGGGGAAAAGACAAGACGTTAGACGGATAGTTACCTATTTGACTTGTGTAATTCTGCCATTGAGGAGCCTCACATGTAACGCCTTTTGATGAGGATTGGTTTTGTGGAGAGATATGAATAAATTGTCCAAAACTCGGGGAATGGGTGTGATCCGGAAACGATGTAGTCGAGGACGGCGGCCCTGGTGATGTATTGAGTGAACTATCTCATTTTTGTTAATCAAGATTTCTATTTTGAAATTCCGCAAAAGCTACTGAATGAGTTAGCATACCTGTCAATAGTCGAAACATGAAGATCTGATGGAGGTGTTTCTGGTGGTTGATCTAGGAAAAGACCTTCTGGACAAGGGATATAACTATGAAAAGCAGTTTTGAGATCAAGGGATCTATGTCATAATATCTCAGTGTAAGAAGGAACTTACGGAAAGCGTTCTCCATTCGGGCCTTCGATGAAGTTGGGTAGGTTCGCAGATGCTGCGAGATGTGCATTACTAGGTGCGTAGTGAGTATGGATATTTCCCGTCAAGTTAGTCGAGCTTACAAAGTTCCGTGGTATGGGTAGAGTCTTCAGGAATAATAGGGGGTAGGGAACTGGGGGACACGTCTTGCATGGTATCATCAATAGACAATAAGATGAGCCCTGTGGGCAGCATGCAGGCATGTATCTACGCCCAGAACTCACAGCTACTATTTACAGCAGAGTTTGCACTAAAAAAGACAATATGCCGTTAGATTATAGGGAATACGTTAAAAAGACAAGGCGTACGCTTGGGGTCCAAAATAATTATCGTAAGAATGTGGACCACCCAAGGGTGTTATATTTGGATCGCCGAACCAACTATTAACCAACCTATGAATAAGCCAATGCTATTAGGGGAGGTCGCCTCTCGACATTGATATCAAACATACTGCGGCGTTTCTCTTCGAGAAACGAGATGGAAGTGATGCTCTACACTGTTTGGTACATTGGGGTATCTAGATTTGAGGAATGAAATTTCCGGATTCGGAAGCTTAAAACCTTAATCAAAATGATATGTCTCATACCTTCTCGGCTGGAAAGAGTAGGGATCCGACACGGGAGTAGTAGTTTCTTTCAGGAATACTGTGCGGGGGGCTATTTCATTATCATCGTCCATACCTCGTCATGAAGAAGCCTTTAATAATCTTGTGGGGCACAGATGTTGAGCACTGTACCCCAGGAGATAGAGCTCTGCTTTTATTTGGATCCGTGAGCAGTGGCCGTGCATTACGATATGGCAGCAGTGTTGATCCTTCAAGGATACTTGAGTTTAGACCTGACTCAGAAAAAAAAATAGACAAAGCACGAAACTCAGATCTTGCCAAAATATCATATCACTTTCTAAACTTAGAAGCAGAAATAATTACGATTCGGATCGTGCACAGTCTAGCAATGAGGGTTGAGAACACATTTGCCAAATAATCTTCCCCTGACTTAACACCGAGAAAGACTTTGGAAAGACAGGGGCTGTTCAAGTTGGCTTAAGCGATGGCACCGTGGGGAAAAATATACAACACTTCCTGTTTTGGGTTGTCAACCGTAAGTAGAATCAAAAGCCCAAGTAACCAGTAAGGTAGGTCTATCCATGGATCAGATATCAAAATCACCTTGTTTGACTATGACTTCCGGTGCCATTCCTAAAATGAGGTAACATAATCCGTAGAAAGTTGATGGACATTAAGTATCTGAGATTGCGATTATTAAAGTCCAGACCTGTGAGAGCGTCATTCTCGTCGCTAAATCTTCAATTTCAACTTTCTCCGTTGCTCTATTTTGAGATAGCAGTGCAAACAATTTTCGCGGATGGCTATCGACGATAGGTGACCAAACTAAGTACTGGCGTATACAGCCTCCGCTAAGATTACCGAGGAGAAATTCACTGCTTATGTAGTAGCTGTGTTATTTTTGCAGGTGCTTTACAGACAGAGTTTCTAGGAGCCAGCGTCTAGTTAAATTTAAAATGGAAGTATTACTAGGTTATTGTTTGGAGCTAAGCTATCTCCTGAACTAGGACTTGACTGAGCAATTAGTTGCTACAGGAACTTAATTTCAAATTAGGTTATTTTTCTCTAATGCCTAGGAGGATGTACGGGAAACCAGGGATTACGGAGACCAAATACGCGATCCACATCACATTGATGCAAAAGAATACATGACTAAACTCTGTGCTTAGATAAGTCTCTCACGTCCGTTCCGTCCAACTTTTCACAGTTACCCTTTTTTATGAATTCAACATCTTATCACTGTTGTGCTCGTCACAGTAATACTATCCACATAACAGAACTGTATCGTCATTATTACTTATCGATATGGGCTTTTGAACGAAAATAATTAAAAGAACAAGAAATGCTGATGGGCAGATTATCATGACCAGCACCTTTTCATGTTGCGAACCCCACATTGCTGAAGCCCCATACTGAATGCTTTCATAATTGAAGCGATTACGTACTAAGTCAGGCACGACGGATGTTGACCACAACAACCGTATTTCGAGAAGTTCTGATAGACTATCTAGACGTTCAATGGTTGCGCGTCCCGCACGCCTCCTTTTTTCGGCCTTATTTCGCCAAAGAATAATTTTTCGACCGTTAATGCAACCCCCTCCGGCTGCCACTATCTGATGCTAAAAGCTCTAGATGAAATACAGATCAGTTCCCTCGACTTTTCTTTCCTGCAGATAGAAGCATGTCTTACTCTTAACCGAATCACAAGTATGTTTTCAGGACGCAACTTGTGTTAAATAAACTTGGTTTGCAAATCCTTGCCGAGATTGCTGATGGAATTATGGACACGTCCTTATATGTGACAAGTATGTCTCCGTCTGCACGTGTTGGCGAATATAAATGAGGGGGCATCGAATGTGTTGGGGTACTCATTCGCTATCTAACACTTTTTCAATCATGCCTACTATCGCTCCTGGCCAAAAAGTTCTTGTCACTGGTGCCAACGGTTTCATCGCCGTTTGGGTTGTACGCACCTTCCTTGAGAAGGGCTACGCCGTCCGAGGTACCGTACGCTCTGAGAGCAAAGCTCAGCACATCAGAAAACTCTTCGAATCCTATGGGGACAAATTCGAAGTTGTGATCGTTCCAGATATCGCTGCAGTACGTTTTCATACCTCTTCATACCTCCTTACTTGGAGCTCAAGATAGTCTTTAGCCAGGAGCATTCGATGCTGCTGTTGTAGGCGTCGATGCAATTGCACACACTGCCAGCCCCTTCCATCTTGCTGCTGATGATCCAAAGGGTACTGTCTATGCTACTTTTCATGTTAAGATTAAGATTTCTAACTTAGATTAGATATGCTTGACCCTGCTGTCAAGGGAACAACCGGTGTCATGGAAAGCGCGCTCAAGCATGGGTAAGCGTAAATCTTATTTTGATTCCTGTGCGATGCCCTTAAAATTCTGGCGACAGTGGCTCGAAGATCAAGCGTATCGTGATTCTCGCCTCGAGTACCTGCGTTGCTAACCTCCCCGACACGGGTCTCCTCGATGAGAGTGTTTGGAATGAATCCAGTGTCAAGGCCATTGAAGAGAAAGGCCGTGAAGCCGCACAAACTGACAAGTACTGTGCTGCAAAGACCTTGGCTGAAAAGGTCGGGTTTAAAAAGAGTTTCAATGTAACAACCTGGAATTAATCTCGCTTTTAACAGCTGCTTGGGAGTTCATGGACAAGAACAAATCAGCTCTTTCTTGGGATCTCGTGACAATCCAACCTCCTTACGTATGAATCCTTTACTTCCTTGCGGCCACACTGATTCTAATTTTACTTCTTTCCTGAATTAGGTTTTTGGTCCCTTACTCCACGAAATTTCAAGTATCGACACTATCAACACTTCAATGAAGTTTTGGTATGATGCCGTTGTTGGACACCTCTTCCCTCCTGAGATGGCATTGAATGGAAGCCAAAGCTGGATCGACGTTCGTGATGTCGCTCTTGCCCATGTTCGTGCTCTTGAGGTTGAAGAGGCTGGTGGAAAGCGATTTATTTGCACCGCCGGACCGTTCTTATGGCAAGATTTATGTATGTTCTCTTATCTTTCTTTTGAAGCAACATTTTAAACTGATTGGCATCTGAACTAAATAGACGATGCCGCAAATGCACATGAGAAAGGCCTTGCTCCTCTTGGAACTCCAGGAGCAGGGAAGACATACAAGCACAACCAAATCTTCGTTACGAAGAGGGCAGAGGAGATTCTCGGCATGAAGTGGACCGACTTAAACACCACTTGCAGGGATATTATTGAGGACTTCAAGAGCAGGGGTTGGATTCCTGCTGCGAAGGCGTAGAGAAATAAAATCAATCATCCTGTACAAATTAGAATTCGGATTTTTTGCGGTAGTTGCAACTTTGTATAACAACAGTCTTCATGGCATATAACGAGCTTGTTTCGCGACGATATAGATTACGTTTTAAGGGATGAGAAAAGAAGTCAGTATTCTTAGAGTAAACGGATTTTTTTGGGGGGAGGGTGTTGTAAACCCTTCCTATTTCAACTGAAAGCCAGAATCTTAAAGACCATTTTAATACCTAAACAATAGTCTATGATAGGAGATGGCACTCATATATTCCTCAAGATTGTATGCTGCATTGTCATTGAGTTATTTAACAATACCATAAGATTCTCAGCATAGAGTGGACATCACCGATTGTCCGTAATTCTATGATACCTCGGTGATGGAGACATGTTCGCGATATGTAATTTGAGCAATTTTAGGTATTGCTTCGTATTTGAAGATGCTGTTCGACTTCTATCGATTGATCGCTTAGGGTTCGCGTACTTGTTGTGCATATGAGCTCTCATCTAGTTCTCTTTGTGTCATTCCCAATCCTCAAGGATCAAGTAATCCGAAGCAAACCCCAAATTATACTTTAGGTAATTGATGAATGTCTGACCCCTTTGTCTCTACCAAGAAGATCGAGAGTTAGGTGAATAGGTACGGGGATATACATATTGTTGATTCGAATTACTGTCGCTAGAGTCTGAGAAGGTAGATTGTAGGAAAGCATGAAATAAACTTATATAACGATTGTATGGCCGTTCATGGCCTAGATCAAACCAGAGGAGCAAGGACTTCTAAGCGGGCAAAGGCTAAGTCCACATTTTGATGTAAGGATCATTGAAAAATGTGAAAAACTATGTTTCATATCGTATATTATGAAATTCGCATGTAGATGTAGCATCTGTTGGAAGCGCCGATCAGGAATGATATCATCATGTGACTAACTGACACCTCTCTCCTCTCGGCCAGCGGTAGTTTCAACCTCGAGATGTCCTCCATTCCGCCATCTGATGCCTCCTCATCAACAACGCATCTATCATACTACACACCTACAAGTAAAGATGAATCAGAGACGAATAGTCCTCCACCTCCCGCTCCTTTACCTTCAAGCGAACTGAGCAAGAATAGATTATACGTTGGTGGCCTACATCCTACAGTTGATGAGTGAGTACTACTCGCTTGAAGATATTCGTTTTCAGTATTTCTGCAGTTAAAATCCAAACTATACATCACAAAATAAAGCCTTGCTACCAAATCTCTGACGCTGACATTAGGTACGCGTTCCTGCAGGTTTTTAACAAGTTCGGTAAAATCACAAAACTAGACTTCCTTTTCCATAAGGGTGGTCCCAGTAAAGGCAAGCCTCGTGGATACGCCTTCGTTGAATATAAGAATGAAGAGGTATGACTCAGAATATACTATAAAATACATGCAGCTCCTTATATCATGAGAATAGGATGCTCTGAAAGCACTTGTTAATGCACATGATAAACTCTTGCGGGAAAGAAACTTGTTGTAACATATGCCAATCAAGCACCGATGTATGATAACACGAGCACTGGTCCCGGGAAGCATCACAAACGTGGAGAAATACAGCGCCCAACTGCACTATCCCTCTAAAATCTACGTCTCATGCGAAAAAGTTAGTACCAAAGCTTTCTTTCCTTGTATGTCCTATGTGTACTTATATGTATTGCTGCAGGACTGAAGATAAGATTGCTGCGATGGAGGCTAAGCTCCGACAAATGGAAAAAGATGATGTACCCTCGTCTTCGGCACTTCCGACACATCCGTCTCTTCCACTAAAACCACCTCCAGAGCTAATGAAAGATCCTGACACACCAAATCCACCCATTTCAAATCTTCCTTCTTCGACTAGCTCAGATCCGATTGGACGTCATAATAAAAAGGCCATAAACTCACTTTCAAATACCACAAAAACAACGAAATCAAAGCCCACAGGAATCTTTGCGTCTGGTTCCAGTAGTAAGCTCGGGAAAAAGCCGACTATTGAAGAGCTTATGAAGGCAAAAAAACTTGGGAATTCCGGAAGTTTCATGAAGTAATGATTACTCGTTCTCATGCCTACACTTGTTCGTCGCGTTAAGTTATCTTCATCTCGCTACGCTCTACCATTTGTCTTGTTTTTTTTCGGGTTTCTCAAAATCATTCATGGCTAATTTATAATGTTCCAAATATCAATATGTATTAATAACAGATCATGAGATATAGTAAAACGCAAATTCTCCTTATAAATAGTAGAGCATAACAAAGTATTATTTAAGCTGAGGAAGAAGGTGGAGCTCCGCCAGAGTTAGAGTTACTGTTTGCAACGCCACCGTTTTCTGTCAGAGTTGCAGCAGCACTGACGGTGAATGACGCAGTGGTATCGATTCCGAAGGAGATCCACGCGAGTATTCCATCTTCCACACTATCGCCTAAGAGTACATATTCCATTACAGGGTCGATTGTGCCTGCCTCATCAGAAAGGATACCGTCTTCATCATTAGTCGTAAGTTCTTGGGTATTGGTGTTATATGGAGAGACAGCTTCCACACTAGTAATCAAATCCTGATCAAAGAACAGCTGTCCGACGTGTGAAATCGTTCCACCGGTATAGGTATCGTTATCATTCAGAGTACCATCGGTCTGGTGAGCCATGATGTGGATGTGCGTCGCTCTGCTCAGATAGTGACCTGGAAAGATTGTAACAAACTGAGCTACACCCTCATCGGAAGTTTGCTGAATTCCTCTAAGTGCTGTTGTGTTCTATCATCATTATCCATGAACTTGGTTAACATAATATAGCGATATACGAGACTTTTGAACATACAATGTTAGAAGCATCTTCGGTTCCATCGCCATTGCCACTGGCAACGACACCACTGTAGACACCAGTTGCATTCGCTATGATAACCAGAGTAAGTCATACACTATCGACCAAGTTAGATACTATTCCTCACCGTGCCAGAAGTCCAGGTATATCCCAGTAGCAGGCTCACAACTGTTGACCTAATCAATCTAATTAGCATAATGAAGACTAAGGTCAATCACCATCCTTACATCAATCAATTCAACATCAGCGTATAGAGTGACACCTTCCTGATCTTCACGCAGATCCTCCCGAATCAACTCTCCATTTACCACTGAAAGTAAGGATTTAGCCTTATATACATACTTATTATTCGAAGCAACATACGGTATGGGCCCTCTGTTGTCACTGGTCCAAGAACACATGAAGTATTACCATCGAATAAGGTGGAAGGGTCCGAATCACTGGCTAAGCCAGTTTTATCAGAGTGGTGGGAGGTATTCAATACCGTCCCAAGGTCCCGCTTCTTCAAGAAGGGTACATCTTGGTTATAATATAATAAACAATAAGCAAAAGCAGTATCATACAACACATAGAGGATATTACCAGACAAGAGACCAAGCTCTCTACGAGCACGCAACGCAAGGGCTTCTCGTCGAGCTACAGCTCTTTCAAAGACTCCTCCCGAGCACGGAGTTTATCTTGACAGTTAGCAAGTGATCGACGAGCGTTGTACTGGAACTCTGCACGTTTGATCAATTCTGCCTCCGAAAGATTTTCAGGGTGAGCTATGACTACACTCGAGAGTAGAGTTGCGACAAGGATAGAGCAAAGAGCAAAGAGCTTAGCCATTGTATAGAGAAGGAAAAAAGTGCTGTTGATAGTATTTTGAAGCACACTAAACTTGCTCCATTTTATATCTACTTTCAAAATCACTACACAAGAGAATCTCAAAAGTATCCGTCGTATTCTGAAATGGCACAATCCAAAGCCAAGCCAAGGTATGATATGATACGACCAATCAGCATCTAGGTATTAATGTACTTCGATGTCCTCGGGAACGACGGAAGAATTCAAACTGCGCTTCTATAGCTTCACAAAAGACTCCTTGTAGATTGCCAGCTAACATGCAGCAACCGGTATTGATGAATTCTCAACAAATAGAGGTCCTGTGGTTTGTAAAGTTGAGGCGCGGCACCCGTGAAGACTCTGCGCAGGCGTTTTGAATCACCCTCAGATCGGTTAACTAGCTAAGCGTAAGAACCAGCATGGCTTGGCATTGCGTAGAACTTCAACGTTGAGGCTCGAAATGACAACTGAAATACTTACGTTCGGAACTGCGGAGAATTCGGAAGCCGTTCAAAACATATACCTAGGCATGAAAAGGCGTACAAGAAAACGTAGTTCTTATTATTTTTCTTTGATGTTTTCTGAACATCAAAGTTAGTCTTTAGTCTTGAATCTTCACATACCTTAATAACGTTTAAATCAGCCATTGAATTTTTAGAGCTGCATTGCAGGTATCAAGCATCTCAATAAGACAGTTCTGAAATATGTAGATTCTCGGACGAGATAGATGAACTGGATCTTCTAGCTTGCACAGATCTTACTCAGCTTTCTAAAGTAGGCATATATCGTGGAGCATGCTCATAGATAGTACAAGTGGGTGGCATTATGTATAAAAAACATACATGCATAGACAGAGAAAGATAAAAATGCAACAGAACCCTTCGCTCGATTTTATACGACTGTACCAGCGTTTGAGGCAATACGAGGCCACAAGTCAGCCTAATTGGATCAAAAAATTCATTTTTAAGTAAAATAGACTGGAGCATATAGGTAAAAAAATTGTACTCACGCATTCTTTTGCTACTGGGCCAGTAATAGCAGAACCCTTCATTTCGCCCTTGGGGTTGACAATTACACCAGCGTTGTCCTCAAAGTAGAGGAAGACACCATCTCTTCGGCGCCATGCCTTGCGTTGACGGACGATAACAACGGGCATAGCTATGAAAAAACGCAGATTTTTTAAATTCATTGTTTCCGTACGACATTTGGTTTCATGAAAACGTACTCTTCTTCCTTAATTCTGGCTTTCCCTTCTTTACGGAAGCGACAACCATGTCGCCAACACCAGCATCCGGGAGACGATTCAAGCGAGCACCGAATCCGTAAGGCTCAATGATACGGAGTGACCTGGCACCACTGTTGTCTGCACAGTTGACAACTGCACCGGTCGGGAGACCGAGAGACATACGGAATTTGTTTCCAGATGCGCCAGCACCTATTCACGAGAGCACAAAAGTCGATAGTGAAGTCGCGCAATAGATAAAGACCCGGCACAGTTTTGATGCAAGAATTTTAGTATCAGTATAGACATATATTAATCCGTGATATTCAAAGCCTTGTCTGTCAGTATTCGCCTAGTGCACAACGAGTGTTCAGTTTACTTACCGCGTTTCGACATTTTTGTTTTGAGGAGGTTTGAAGGTCTTGCCGATCGTCTTATTTTTCGATACCGTAGCTCTGACGGTCAATGATGCGTGGGAAAGTGTCCATTAAAACTACATAGCACTAATCCAATAAGTACGTCGTTGTGTTATGTAAGTTTATTACTAATATCAGGGAAAAACTTTACTATTAATAGAAACGGGACCAATATTTTCTGAAAATAAGTCGCTTCCGTCGCCCGCCGTTTGAAGACCGTAATTCGACTTAAGTGATCAAGTGTATTTGCATTAGAGCAAAACTCAATTTATGTTTTAAGCTTACAATTCATCGTGCATAAAACCGAGCTTTGAACATTTCCGGACGAAAATCCGATATCATGAAGACATAGAACGAACTGTGTAGTAAGCTATATTTTGAAACTGCTACACGGTCTTCTTTTATTCCCGAACTTAAATGGGGAAAAAAGAAACACTTGATACTCATCGATTTCATCTCATTTTCTTAACATGGGTACGCTTCGAGCACATCTTTTCATCGTGTATTGATCGGTTAACATGATTCGAAGTTATATTGTTCTCTGCCAATCAGCATACTTCTAGGAGAGCTGTAAATGAAGCTAGTAAAATTTCATGAAGGGTAAGCGAGTTGAATAGGTACAAGTGTTTGTTTTATTGCTTGAAGATACTTCTTTACCAGGAAAAAAAGAATATGCTGAGAAGAATAAAGCCGCATATTTTTATATCTTACACTTACCTTCACCGCTAGCGCGCTCGTCAAGCCTTGCCGAGATGGTCCAAAGATTTTCAGTGATCTGATCGCGACCAGAAAAAGGAAATTATTATCTTACTGCCGAGTCTTTTGGGGTTCCCGAGGATAGCCGTGTACGCATACAGCGTCATGTTCAATCTCTTCACTCTAAGCGAAGGAAAAAGGAGCCAAACACAAGCACATATCAAGATGGTATAAATTCTTGTCATCTCCGCCAAAGAGTGAAATCCTCATCTCTCTTGAGACTTTCAGTTTTCCCAAACTCCCTCTTGCCTTCAACGAATCGCCTTTCAGGCCTTCCCTTGTCCTCCCCACCCAGTCACTCTTTTGATCCAACTTCATTTAATAATGCGCTCCTTCAGCCTCTTCGCCATTGCAGCTGCTGCTTTCGCATCCTTTGCCGGTGCTGCTCCCCTCGACACCCCCGCTCTTCCAGCCGTCCCAGCCGTCCCGGCTGTTCCCAGGTTGATGCAGTAAAGGGTGTTGTTCCCCGTGATCAGCCACGTGGATGTGCTGCTATCCTCACCGATGTTAAGGTCCAAGTTGGTGTCAAGATCGATGTCCTCAGTAAGTTCTTTTGATGCCTAGACATTTTTATGTGAATAAAATATTAACCCGTATTCTTACTTACAGACTACCTTACTCCCGCTAACGCAACCGCTGATGTCATCACCCCCGTCTTGAAGGATGTTGTATCCATCATTGCCGATGCAAGTGTTGAACTCCAGGCTCTCGTTGGTCTCGATGTCTCTGTCATTTTGGCCTCAGTTGACGGAACTGCTACCGTTACCGTCGCCGTCATTGCTCAACTCGTTGCTGATATTCTCATCGTAAGTTCTCTTTTATTTTGAACTTAAAAAGAATAATAAGCAACTCTTTTTCTTCTCCAGCTTATCTGCGGTGTTCTCGGATTCGTCCTTACTGTTGTCGCGGATGTTAAGATCCTTCTTGATGTCATCGTCTCTGTTGCTCTCGGTGACTGCCTCTGCAGCCTCATCAGTGCAGTTATTGCTCTTGTCTCTGGCCTCCTCGCTGCTCTTATTCCCCTTGTCCTCAGCCTCGTTAGCGTCATCCTTTCTCTTGGCCTCGATGTTGTTGGCAACCTCCTCACCATCTGCTAAATGGGACATTAGCTAATGGAATACTGTTTTCGTATCCATCTACTTTTTGCATTTTTCTTTGTTCCGTCACACTTATTGAACGGATTAGAGCTTCCTATACTTAGAATAATGTAATTTCCCGTCGTACTACTACAATTAATACCAAACACGGGTTCGGAACGGATCGATTGATAAATTTATTCTGTGTGACCATGAGAGAATCACAAACCACTTTTCAAGTGGCTTCGAGGCTTGTAGTAGCTCCATTGTTATACAAGATTTCATCTCTCGACGTAGTCAGCTCGCTGGCGATGTTGTCTTCATCGACGAGATCCCGAAGAATAGAATGGGTAGTATTATGCGAAGACAGTTGAGGAAGGAGCAAAGAAAGAGTTTGGAGTAGAAGCATTGAAAGCGAGATTTCGATGACGATCTATACCCGGACTTCTACTTTTCTCAATCTTTGGCTTCTGGAGAGATAAACATGCCATCATATAATAATGCCCAACAACCCAAAGCTCATCCGCACCATGCTCAGTACTCCACGAACTAATTCATATTCGGCCTGCCCATCGCCAACTGCCTCCGATTTTACTGGAGTGACAGATAGTTTCACGGAGGATGACACAGGTGGTACGGATGATTATACAAATGATGATACGCTTCCGCTTCAACTCTTATCACCAAACGTACCGTGCAAGAAATCTCAATGGTGGAAAGAGGTGGAGAAATCGCAACAAAAGACGGCAACTAGATAATGGTGTACGCCGTAGATACGCGTCGCAAATACCCTCGAGTGGTCATACTCTAATGAAGATGAAGATACAAATGAAAGAGGCTTTATGTGTAACTATCCGCGCTACAAGTCTTTAATAAGAAACCGTTGCTGACAAGGCATAAAGGTACACATCGCGATAACGATTATTTCTGGATTCTCCCAACTGGACTCGTATAGACGCCATGTTATACGTATATCCAGAGATGCGATATATTTACTCCAGAAATGCTAGCCAGTATAGTCGAAGGTGGTAGAAAGGCTAAAATGGAGGAGAATAAAGATGGTGGAGATAAGGAGAATGTAGCTGAGACGACGAAGATGACATAGAATAGTGGAGAAATTATACCAAGAGGACGACCTCGAAAAGGACAATCACTCAAGTAACTTGTGTTGGCATTGATTCACTCTCTCTTCACACACAAACTCATACAAAAAAAAGATTCTCAGCTTGTATGACTAGTATCTGAATTAATAATATCAGTATCTTAGCTTGTGTCAGTATTTTTACTCTGTATAACTCCACACTAGATCAACATGTAAAACTTAAATAGAGACTAGAGTTAATATCTCCTTTCGTGAAGACAACTGCGACTTACTTAGAACATAGTCTTGTTTTATAACCGATTGTTATGAAATTTTTGTAAAAGTTTGATTTACTAGAGAATTCCATACTTGGAATTTTTTCTTAAGATTGGAGAAACCGATTGATTACCGAGTTTGAAGTAAGAAAGAAAAACTGGCCTTACATCTCTTAGCTGTAAGTAGAGGAAGGGATAAAATACATAATACATGAGTGGAGTACTACAAGGTAGCGAGGAAAGTTAAATCTTTTATCTGCTCTGAATAAGTATCTATAATCTGATTTATATCTTTTAGTTACTAAAAGTACAATCTTAGCCTTAACGTTTTTACAAATGATTGTTGAAAATTTCCTTTTTCATATTATGTATAATTCCGATTACCCTTGCACACAAACTCCGCTAATAGCCCGTGTATTCAAGTTACTACATCTCTATTTCCATGTGTTTGTATACATTTTCTACGAGATCCCGTAGAAGCGGATAAATTCTGAGCCATATGTTCTAACTTCTAATACACTTCTATACGCCTTACTAATACCATCTTTCGGCAGCGGCTTGAAGTGTACACGAATCCTTTTTAATTCAAAATTTTAGTCACCCTAAAAAAACTACCAGTATTCGATTTCCTAAATAGGTAAGGAATCACTCTTCATGGTTCCATGATCATGAATGATTATCATAGCCAGTTATGCTAATCTGTACGATTCAAAGTATGACCAATGACGTATATTCTCGACCAAGTCTCTCCAAGCATATTGAAAAGATAACACTTAGTAATATAAGAAGTAAACTGATATATAAGTCCCATGGGCGTATACAATATCCCCCACCTCACCTAAAAAAAAACTCACTTTTTTTCTTATTGAATCCCCCAAATAACTATGCCAGCAGTAACATCTCCAGCAAAAGTCCTCGTCTCCGGTGCGAACGGTTACATCGCCGTTTGGGTAGTACGCACCCTTCTTGATCGTGGTTTCTCCGTACGCGGAACCGTACGCTCTGAGAGCAAGACTACCCACTTGAAGAAAGTATTCAAAGATGAGGTAGCAAAAGGATTGTTGGAGCTCGTTGTCGTTCCGGATATTACTGTACCCGGAGCGTTTGACGAAGCTGTTAAGGGAGTAGATGCGATTGAGCATACTGCATCTCCTTTCCATTTTAAAGTTGAAGATCCTGCTGGTAAGTTGGTGACACTTCTATTCACTCTGCATGTAGAATCATTCTCATTTATCTAACCCTCTGCGCTCCTTTGTCTATCCCTGATTCGTTAGAACTCATTGATCCTGCTGTGAAGGGGACTACTGGTATCTTAGAGTCAGCAACGAAGTTCGCGTGAGTACACATACTATAATCCGTCGTAATTTATATATGCGTTATCTAATACTAACACTATTCTAATTTTCAAATCAAAAATCCAGTGGCCCCAATTAAAACGGATTGTAGTCACTTCATCCTGTGCAGCTGTCGCAAGCCCGGTTCTACGGGCTGTTCAACGAGAGTGATTGGAACGAAGGAGCATCACGAAGTTCGTGAAAAGGGTAAAGCTGCTTCTGCCGTAGGAATGTACTGTGCATCGAAGTCTCTAGCTGAAAAAGGTATATTCTATTTGACGCAGTTCAATATGATAGCCCCACCCCCCTTCTTTGTACCCTTCTTCTCCCTTTTTTGTCTCTCTTATTAATATCGGTGATAAGGAAACTAACCCGACTAAATCTATCCGTAACAGCCGCATGGAAGTACTACGAAGATCACAAGTCCGAGATTAGTTGGGATCTCGTCGTAATCAACCCGCCGTATGTATTTGGACCGTCTTACACGAGGTCTCAGCGGCGTCCCAACTCAACACGAGTCTTGCCATATTATACGATGCCTTGTATACCAAGACCAAGACCCCGAAGAACTTAGTTCAATACAGGGTGGGTGGGTAGACGTGCGTGATGTTGCAATTGCCCATGTACGAGCGATTGAGGTACCGGAAGCGGGTGGAAACCGATTTATCACCAGTAGTGGAGCTTTCATCCTTCAGGATTTCAGTAAGTTTCTTGTTTACAATGCTATAGTACTGTTACGGTGATTGTGGTTACAATCTTATCTATGTGTCTTATAGATGATATTGTAAACGAGTTAGGTCTGTTGGACGCGCCGAAGGGTGAACCGGGCAAAGGAAAGGATTTCAAGTTTGTATCCGGTACGATTCGTCGAAGGCGGTGAAAATACTCGGATTGAGTTCAAGGATAAGAAGACGACCGCGAAGGATACCATCGAAGATTTCAAGTCTCGTGGATGGTAACTGAATAAATATTGGTTGGAATCACGGCCCTTTTTTCATCATAGATACTGGATTAGTTGTAAATAAACTGTAATACACATATACATGTACATCTAGAAACATCATCATCGCCATCCGAGTTTTGAATTTTGCATTTGAAGTTAGTTGAGTGGAGCATAAGCCTAGGTATAAGAAGAGCTTTCGTACATCAATCGTGTGTTTTCGATTGTGTTTCGAAGTTGATTGTGCTTCAGATTCTTGTTCTCGAGTAATATAATGGTACTAGTTCCTTACTAAGTATTTCATTAAGAACTTCGTAGATTTACTCTCTCAAAGATCGACCACACGCAAAAAACACATCAAATAACTACGATACAGTGTAGTAAGGTGAGAAACAATTATTATATATACTCATGATCAAGCAAAATAAAGAGCTTATAGATAGTGGTCAATAGAAACCTTGTAGAGTAGGATCAAGCTTCTCGATTCTTGGATAATCTTAATGGTAATTTTAGCTTGACAGAAACTGAATTGGATTGCCAGAATCAGATCCGACGGATAAAGTTAAAGTTAGCCTTAGAATACCTTTTAAGCTGCAAGAAGGGGATAAGGACATCCGCTGATCTCTAGTCCTGTCCAGTGTGGGTGTAGTAGCAGCTGGTATAAGTAGATATGAGTTTGAAATAATGTAAAGTAGTGGATAAAGTTTACTCTTTCCTGGAGTCTCCGACAAATATTTTCAACTTGGAAATCACAGCATTACCCCTCCCCTCCCTTGATATTCGCATCTTATATCATATCATTATCATATAATTTCCGATTTACCTTGAGTGTAAAGTTCCGTTTCTAACCCCTTTTCTCCAAGTTCCCTACATTAGTACATATCTCTTCCCTTTTTACTCGTGCATTGGTGTATTTTTATTACGAATCCCGAGAAACGGATCAAAAAAGCTCGAGCCAACAAACAGGTTTCAACTCATCTTCTTGTCTTACTAAGGCTTAACACTCGGCTAGAAAGCCCAAGGGGAGCACGAACTTCCCTGCGAAAGAAGTTTTAGTTATGTTATAGGTTGTTACGTGACAAAGTCACGTCCCCTCCGACGACATTTGATTTCCAAAAAGGTAAATCATCATCCCTGATTGTACTTGATTTGTGTAAGCCTTCCCTTGTGTTATGAGCTTATCTGCCCATGATTTAAAGTACGATCAGTGACGTATATAGCTCACCCACGTCTTACCAAGCGTATTTATAAAGACGACACCTTAGTAATGTAAGAAATATGTGAATATATAAGGGCCCGCATACACCCACACATACATAACAATATCTCACTCACACACACCTCACAACCACCGACACTTAATTATCTCTGCTTTCTCTTTTGTTAAAAACGAATGCCAGCAGTAACAGCCCCAGCAAAAGTCCTCGTCTCCGGTGCGAATGGGTACATCGCCGTTTGGGTGGTACGCACCCTTCTTGATCGTGGCTTTTCCGTACGTGGGACCGTACGTTCTGAGAGCAAGACTACCCACTTGAAGAAAGTCTTTAAAGATGAGGTCGCGAAGGGCTTGGTGGAGTTTGTCGTCGTTCCGGACATTACTGTACCCGGAGCGTTTGACGAAGCTGTTAAGGGAGTAGATGCGATTGAGCATACTGCTTCGCCGTTCCATTTTAAAGCTGAGGACCCTGCTGGTAAGTGAGAGTTTATTTTAATTTGTATGCTCATACTTATTTACTCTCTTCGTTTGTTTTTGATTGCTGCTAGAACTCATTGATCCTGCCGTGAAGGGAACCACCGGTATCCTAGAATCAGCATCCAAGTTCGGGTGAGTTTACACAAAATCTATTTAATCGTAACGATTATCTCGTAATTAAGCGTTATCTAATCTCTCATCTAGTGGATCCCAAATAAAACGAATCGTAGTCACCTCATCTTGTGCGGCTGTTTCAAACCCTGATGCCACCGGGTTACAAACGGAGAACAACTGGAACGAGGGAAACATTGTTGAAATTCGTGAGAAGGGCAAGAACGCTTCTGCTGCAGGGAAATATCGTGCTTCAAAATCTTTAGCTGAGAAAGGTATGTCATCATTATATTCTTATGATGAGGAGGGTTATTGAGATCTTGTTGCTAATTATATTACTATGCGATTGACTATATAACTTGTTGATGACTACCCCTCCCCCCCTCTGGTGATCCTTGAAACCAGCCGCATGGAAGTACTACGAAGACCACAAGTCCGAGATCAGCTGGGACCTCGTCGTCATCAACCCCCGTTCGTATTCGGACCGATCCTACACGAAATCTCAGAGCCCTCTCAGTTAAACACAAGTCTCGCCATCTTATACGACGCCTTGTATACCAAGACAAAGACACCTGAACAGCTGTGTGCTCTCCAGGGAGAGTGGGTAGACGTGCGTGATGTGGCGCTTGCGCATGTGAGGGCGGTTGAGGTCCTGAGGCGGTGGGAATCGGTTCATTACGAGTGGGGGGCGTTTATTCTTCAGGATTTTAGTGAGTTTTTCTTCTTTTTCTCTTTTTCTTCTTCTCTCTCTCCCTCTCTCTCTAAAGCCACACTACCGCCCCGCTAACAAACAATCCCTCATCCACCCTTAACCCTCACCTCACTCTTTTCTAAACAGACGACATCGTGAACGACCTAGGGCTGATAGACGCCGCTCCAAAGGGCGAACCGGGCAAAGGGAAAGACTTCAAGTTCACGATCCGGTACGATTCGTCAAAGGCGGTGAAGGTGCTCGGGATTGAGTTTAGGGATAAGGAGACGACTGCGAGGGAGACTGTTGAGAGTTTTAAGGCTCATGGGTGGTGAATTTTTTTTATTTTAATTTTTTTGGTGGGCTGGTGGTGGAGTGGTGGAGTGGTGGAATGGGGAAGTGTGGGAGTGTGTGGGAGTGTCTGTTGGGGGAGGTAGGGAGAGGGATGGGTGTAATGGAAGTGGATGTGTTGGGATACGTATGTGTATGTATGTTTATAAGTAATTAGATGGGGGGGGGATCGTTAATCGTTATAATGGAATACGGAACATTGAACATGGAAACTGGTTCAGGATTCTAAGAAAAAATAATGGGGGCGGAGATGGAGACGAAGGTTTGATACAGAAGAAGAAGAAACGCGTGATTAAGTTAACGTTGATTCTGACTTCCTTAGATCATGTTGTGCTGAGTGAACTTTGTGGGTGGCGGGTAGTAGTAGTTACTTACTCACTCACTTCTACTTGTAGTTATCTTCAACTTCTTTAGCTATCTCATAACTTGAACTTGGACGACAGGTATAGTAAACCACAACGTTTCCGTATGTTTCTTCTTGTCTGTTATTTGTGTATCACGCGCACGATACGATATGAAGGAGAGTTAAACGTCAAGTATCATTGATGCAAAAAAAAAAAAGAAGAGTCAAGAAAGAAGGGAGGGGACGGTGAAGAGGGAAAAGCGAGGGATAAGCAAAACAAAGCAAAAAACAAAAAAACAGATAAGAGAGTAGGTGGGGTACAAACAACAAGAAACAAGAAAAAAGCGCATCTATTCATACATATTGCATACAACTATCTTTCTCCCTCTCTCTCGTAGGGATTCTGGGTTACATACACATACACACATACACATACACATTCACATACACATACATACACATGGAAAATCATCGGCGTCGTCGTCACTTGATCATAGGCGAATGGGAAAATGAGAGAGAGGAAAGGGAAGAAGTCCGTCAAAGAAACTTTTTGACAAACTTTTTGACAAACTTATACTTATAAGTCCCCCCTCGTCCAGTCCACGGCCCGTTTCAGTTGTTCGAGCGTGAGGAAGATGAGGATCGTCGTCGGGTTTAACCGTGTCCATCTATATTTTTTTATTTGATTGATTGATTGATTGTATTCGTTCGTTTGTTTATCGGAGAAGTATAGAATAGCGAGTTAGTACGAGGACTCTTTTGTATATATAGAAGGGAGGAGAGAGAGAAAAGGGCAAGAACGTACGCGGGCACCCAACCCTTGAACATGAACAACGGACCCTCGTTCTTCAACGAGTTCTTGATGACTTGTATGGTGGAACTAGATCCTGGACCGGACGCGTTCATAATTCGACTCTACAGGCACAGAAACAGTAAATAACAGAGGTTGGAACAGATAGAGAACGGAAGAGAGAGATAGGGCGGATTCACCTTGATAACATCCGCAGGCGAACAAACGGTGGTGGCCACAGTCCCAGCCGCGAAGCTAGCCGTGAAATGACAGTATATGTTATCTGAGAAATACGGAGTCTTGAGAAGTTCTGATTTGAAATAGTCGTATCTAGATTCGGAACGAAACGTCCGAGAGGAAACCCGGTGTTATAATTTGAAAAAAAGATTGGGAGAGAAAGAGAGAGAGAGAGAGAAGGAGTTGTAAGTAAGAATCAGAGAAGAAAGAGACGTATAGGACATACGAAGCCAACTGAGAAGCGTTCATAAGAACGGCACGGAACACATTCGGAACAACACCTCGTCCAAGAGACGAAATGCCTTCCTCCCTCACCATCTATAATAATCTTTCTCATCAAGCGAGATCCAACGAGTGATACCGAACCACATACCCTGAACAACGCATCAAAACAATGCTTATAGTTGAACCTCTTCTCTGGTGGTTTTGCAAAGTCGCCCTGGAGTCGGACCATGATGATCTCTTTATGATACGTGCACATGCATTAGGTATCAAGTACTGAGTGTGTCAATGTCAGAGTTGGATCTTACCTCCCGGGTTCCCAACGAACCCCGCAATTCCTCCAGCTAAGATAAGACTTGTTTAATAGTCTCCCCTTGTTTATGGGGTAGGTGAACAAAGAGTGTTGCTTACCCATACTACCAGCCAAAGCAAGCTTCCAAGGAGGTGAATCAGGACCTAAGTTTCCCGACCCCAGTTCAGTCTATCAGTCTAAAGTCTCTTCCATGTAGAAAAAGAAAAAAGGAGGAAGGGGTAAAAACGTACCAGCACCGACAATCTTCTTACTCTCATCGTATGCCCAAAAACGGCATACGGAGTAACTCATCTGACGCATCCACGTCCCTGAGATACCATCGAACAAACCCCTCACTCCGGCCGTCCGAACCGTCTTTTGGATTGAGGCTATCATCCGTTTGTCTCCTGAAGCTTGAAGACGGACTTTGGTCAAGTCTAGGGGACTAGATGGGGTAAGAGTGATTTATGTTTTATCGTTTGCATGGTTGATTGGTGAGTGAGTAGGAGTGGATGTATGCCAACGATTATAAGGTGTGTGTGTGTGTGAACAAAGGTGATGGAGCGAGTGTTGATAAGTCGGACGTTTTGGAAATTTGGAAGTTGGACGAGAGATATGAAGAAGAATTGGGAAAAGGGGAGGAAGTATTTTTGGGTAATGGAGGGGGGGGGGGAAGGGGTCAATATATGAGCCACTTTTGAGGGGATAATTACTTTAAGCACGTACTGGGTTATAGAAGCAGCGATGGTTGCAGCGAGACCTGGAAGAGGAAGAGACCCCACGGATTAGTCATGGGTACACGCCGAACGAATTCGCCCAACCCCCCAGCCGATGAGTGCATGTACGCAGGAATCGTGTGCAAGGAGTAGAGAGTGTATCCGAGCGGATTATCGAGTGTTAGACATAATGTGATAAGTACTGCTGAACGTGCAAGGTAAAATGCGTACCTCCAAGCCAAAACGGGTATGGTTGCTTCTTCTTTGGAGGAGGAGCAACAGCAGGTATAGAAACCGATGGTTCGACTAGCTTCACAGCAGTAGCACTCTGAGTCATCGTCTATCCTTTTCTTATGTCTCTAATGTAGGACGTTTTATACGTGTATGCGTGTATGAGACAGCACACAAGGTAGAGAATGGGGAAGAGACAAGAAGAGAAGCAGAGAACTAAATATAGATATTTACTTAGTAAGCCTCTATGTAGAAATACTCTATGCACGGGACGTCCTCAAAGAAAGATATCTGGACGACGAGAGGTAAGTCGTTGTGACGTGGAGGAAGGGGACGGGAGTGGGTGGAGGGAGGATATAGCAGGGAGTGAAGGGCGAGGGTGTGAATTGAGAGAGAGACGATTCGTGGAGGATGTCTTCATTTCTCAGTTCCCGATTTTTAAGCAATCATTTCAAGATCTCAAGAACTCTCTCCCATTGATTGGATCACGGATACAAAAAGGAAAAGGCAAGCAGTAGGGTTTGCATTTGAAAAATGGTAACAGAAGCCAGCTGACCTTTGCTCGTCGTCACTTGCTGAGGTAAGCGATTTACCCCACATTTTGGTTGAGACGTGTTCGCCTTTTACCCCGCACTCGTCACATCCCCACGTCCTATCAAACTCAGAGTTTTTGCCAATCAGTAGTTATCTAGAAAATGTACACAAAAGTATACAAATTGATAAGTCTGCGCACAAGTTGCATTAGCTCGTTGTTTGCTTGGTGCACCCTTCCGTGAGATGCCTTCCGTACCTTCCGTGTTCCCAAATAAACATGTGGAAGAGATTGCGTGCAGAATGACGGAGGATATCAACTAATGCTAAATATTAATAACAGCGATAGTCACCAACCCGATTTCGTCCGTTCCGTCTGCTCATGTTTACTAGCACCTAACACACGCACGCACACATATATATAAAGAGAGAAGGTAAATCTCACCCTGTTCTGCCTTCTCGGAACACCGTACACTACGCAGCTGTACATTCGGTCAAAACCTCAGGTTATCGCCAAACATAATAGTAAATGTGGGGGAAGTGGGATGCAAAGGTTGATTGTACACTAATCATTCTGATGTATATTCAATTAATGGTAATAATAATATACCATTATTATCATTATTATCATCATTAATATATGCACACGACCCTATAATAGCCCCTTTCCCCCTTTCCATCAAGCTTCGGGATTCTATCACTCCTTGCTTCTTACTTCTTGCTTCTTCTTGTGGATTTCTCTTTATCTCGCGTGGACGTCGTTGATCCTAGTCCCGACAGCCTGAGCTTTCGCAACACACTACACTCTCCTATGAGACAGACAGAGAGACAGAGATTGCATATTTCTGTGCGAAACCCCGCGCTTTAGTAACTAAACACAACCGGTCCTTATTGACACCTACAACACTACTTTTGCTCTTCACTAAACTACGGGAGGGGGAAGGGGGATCACAGTGCGAGCTTACGAGTTTAAGCTATATGATTGTACAGTGAAATACTTCTCCTGACTGACTACTAAGAGAGGTAGGTGATTGTATTGCATACTATTTCATTGCATTCTGTCGAGTCCTGCGCCTTCTTAGCTCTGAGTTGCTGAGTTACTGAGTTACTGAGGGCAACGGCCTTATTGGCGGCGGCTAAGACGGGGGTTCTGGATAGAGGAAGATGTGATTGTGATATCAGATATGATTGTGTTGTGTATGAGTTCACGTTGGGCCTTTGTAGCTCAGCACGGGTTGGCGAGCTATTAGCTAAGGCGCGTGTTTCGAATAGTGAAGAAAATAGTGATTTGCGAACATGCGTTTACCTACTCTTGTTCTCGAGCATGTGAGGTAAGGATCATAGTTACTGATGCTGATATTTGGCATCTTCATTCCTATTCGATCACGTTCATGTAGTTATGGTATCTTTCAAATGGGAGGAGAGAACGAGATCGTGACTCTTTATAATTTTATTCCAATTGATTTATTCCGTGACTTCTATCAGGTTGAGTAAGTTATGAGGAGGTAGTTGATTGTAGAAGTGAACAACGAACACATTCTCGAGTTGGTAATGATTCTATGATTAAAGAAATGACATAAAAGAGCTCCAATGGCTCGTTATATACATGTCGTGTGCGTTTGTATATGTGTGTGGTTGTGAGTGGGAGTGGAGAAAGAGAAACGGATACTGTCTGACTCTTTCGGTTTCGGTTTCTTGTGGTTTGATGGTTTGTGTTCGTAGTGGATATGAAACTCATTAAAACAATTAATGAGATATTATCTTTGGGGGCTTAAACATGGGCATGAACATGAAACATAAATCATCTTCACGCCCCCCACACTCTCTTCTGCACTACACGATGCCTCACTTTAAAGTATACAGTTCTTGTTCTGGGACGTACTTACATGTATATTATTGTATACCCGTTGAGACTTGCCTCTTAGCTCCTCGCCACCATGCTCCCCTCCCCCCCTCCCTTCTCTATGATTTGAATTCTTGTTACATTGTTAGTTCACTTGATGACTTTGTGTTCTCGAGTTTCCTCTACCTCAGAGTGAGATAGTCAAGGGTGCAGTGATCAAACTTACGTATACATACTTTTACCTGACTATAGTAAGTACACTTCAAACGTTTTCTTACCTTAGTACTTATAACTAGTATTTCTCTACCCGTGTTGGTACTTCTTAACACTCCAACTTTTACTTCTGAACTTTTGCGTACGTACGCATGCATGCATGTACGTTGTTAATCGTAGTTGCGTTTTTTTTTGCACGATTGATACGTGGACGTAAACATGGAGCTCACTTCTGTATGTTACCTATCACCTTTTTGTCTTTCTCCGTATCTGTTTATCTGTTTATCAATCAACCCACCTACCTGCTCCACTTAACTAAAACTGCCCCTACCTTGGAGTCCTAAAGTCCCATGACAGAAGTTTGTTATGAGAAGTTAGTAGTTGATATCTGATAGCTAAGGAAGAGAAAAGAAGAGAGAGGTGTTTGCTGAGGGAAGCGTAGTACTATTCTACTATATGAGTGGGTCCCTTTAAATGATGGTACGGTTATACGTTGCTTTTAGAATATGGTAGGACCTTTCTTTTCTTTTCGCTCTTCGTAGGGTACGGGCAGAGGAAGGGACGGAACCCATTTTCGGTTTCCCTAATAGAACTAAAACCAGTACCTGGTAAGTCAGTGGCAGATGGTTAGTTAGTTTACCCCATCCCTTGCTCTCATTTTGTGTATGTGAGCAAGGTCGATGGGAGAAAATTTGCCGCTCATTCAAACTACTCGTTCTTTCGTTTTTCGGGATCACGCCTTTTTCTTTCTTTTCTTTCTTGCATCTGCATCTGTGGTGTAAGTCATATTAAGAATGTTTGGAATCAGGTAAAAGGGAGAGGGCATGTACAAGGTATATCCTGCGCCTATGTACATGTACAAATAAAGTAAAAAAAAAAAAAAACGCACTAGAAAAAGGGAAAGAGGAAGAGAAAGAGGTGCTGAAGGAATAATGAGAGGTAGATAGGAAGGGGGTTCGCGATAAGAAAGAGAAAGAGAAAGGAGAAAATGCAAGATGGGTGAACTTAAATTAGAGAGTAGAGAGAGGAAAGCGGACGAGACGGTAGCAGAGGAACGTGAAAACGAGACCCGAAAAAAAATAATAAGGAAAATAGAAACAAGAAGGGGTGAGGACATAGTTTTGGATAAAACGGATGTGTGCTGGTATTGTTGGTGTTGTGTTGTCTGTAAATGTGTGAGTGAGTGAAATAGGTTGGATGAAAGCGCGACAGGTGATGGCAATGAGAAGGAGGTGTGGGCGAAACAGAACAAAAATCAGGAAAGAGAAGAGGTGGGGAAGAAGAGCGAATAATATACGACGAATCCGATATGAAATAAATAAACGCAGAAAGAACAATATTCGGGAGAATCAATCCATAACAATAACACTGTTCAGACTCTAAAGGGACGTTAAGACGGCGAAGGGAAAGGGTGGGGAGGAGAGGGGTAAAGGCTTTCGTTGAAGAGAGACAGAAGGCCAACAATTATCAGGGACAACAGTACGACTCCATTCGAACGCGAAGGCACAAAAGACCCACAGACTCGTAAACCATAGACAAAGCTCATTAATCAGTGTAAAAGGTCGTCGATTCTACCAAAGAAGGGAGGCATGCAAGAGAACAGGGGAAATCATAAACTCCTTTTTTCAAAGTAAGTGGGAGACTTTTTGTAAAAGGGCATCCAATTCCTGTTTGATCAGGAAGATATTGCATTAGTAAGAATTATAAATCATAAGAAACTCGAAGAAGAAGAAAAGTACTGACATTATCCCAATCTTGCATCTTCTTGAATGGTTCAGCATACAGTTCACGGATCTGAGGATGAAGCTTCTCTAAATCAATTTGACGCCCAAACAACATTTCATCAACCTCGTCCATAGGCTGCTGTACACCGAAAGGACCAGCATTGCTGCTGAGGATAGGATTCGAGCTCCCATTCATCGTTGCCGGTTGATTCGCCTCCGAGCAGCAATATAAGCCTTCCCATCAATGATTGCTAACATCTCTGTCAACCCAAACTCATCCTTAGGTATCAAAAGCTTCGGTTTCCCAGGCATAGCAGCTGACGATTGCGGAGAAGGACTCAACGCCGCTCGTGAACCCGTACGCGAATTCGACGACATCGCAAGTGGAGTACCGGACGCAGCAGTTCGATAATCCGACGAAACATCTGAAAGCACACTTTCGATTGACGGCTGGTATTGTCGATGTGTTTGTGAGTTAGAGTTGGAATTATTAGTGTCAGCTGTTGGGGTTACCGAGCGCGAACGGCTTTCTGCCAGTTCTTTATCTGTCCTTGTCATATTATTATTCGTAGTTGGCGTTCGTTTTCCTGCTGCAGTTGAAATCGCGGTCGGCGTTGCTGCACGGCTCCCTGTTTCCGATCCACTCTCGGAGTAGTTTGAGGGCGATGTAGAGCGGAATGTTGATGCAGATGCTGACTGTGGGACAGGGGTATTCTTTATCTTATTGAGCACCTTGTTAATCAAAACGCTAGGTTGATTACCACTGAGCGCGCCACTGAGCAAGTCGCTATTATCGGAACTCGACGCTGTTAGCCCTCCTAACGATGACGATACCGAGCTTCCTGCCAAGGATTCAGAGATTTCAATTGAAGACTCTGAAGTCGAAGCTCTGAGTTCTTCTTCAACAATATCGCTCACATCGTAAGTTTCACCGTCTGGTTGCGTGTAGGAATAGCGCATAGTATCATCAGTTGTTCTACGCTGGCTGCGTAGCATACCTGCATTCCCTGGTAATACGATGTCGATTCCACGTTGAGCATTTGCCTTAGCTGATAGCGAGATGGCAGCCTTCTGGTTTGCTCGAGATGCAGCTCTTTGAGCCGCAATTATTTCCTGTCTTGATGGTTGTTTCGTCTGAGCCTGACTCTTGTTCTCTTCAATTGTGGAGTCAGAGGCTGTCGAGTCTCGGTGTAGGTGGCTCAAAGCAAGTTCGTCAAGAGGAGCAGAAAGACGGTTGTGTCGTGAAGTGTTCGTGGGTCGGTAAGCAACGGCGCGTCGGAGGACGAAGAGTGGGTCGTCATTCTGAATATCGTCAGAGGAACCTAGAAGTAATTGAGCAGAATCTACGGAACGACGCTTCAGTTCGTTAGAGCGTCTGAAAATTGGTGGGCGAGGGAAGGCGTCAAGTATTTTACTTGATGGGGTAAGTTCTCGTTCTTAAGTGTGTAGATAATCAGTCGGCATTCATAGAGAATGAACATAAGACTTTACCTTGACCATCGACTTGCACTGTCAGCGTATATCTCACCCGGCTTGTACTCCTTCTCTTTGTAAGTTTGTCTTCAACCTCATCTCCACCATCAACAACTCCTTCCAGAATACCAAACCTTTCAAGACCCAATTCAATCACCTCGGCGACAGTAATGTTCTTCGGGAAATTAAAGAATTTCTTTCGTTGGTGTTGTGGGATATCTGGATTCACTGTTGCGTTCTCAGCGCTTCGTTCACGGAGAGTTTCTTTGAAGACGATGGCCTCGGTGTGGGGGTCAAATACCATATTGTCTGGAAGCTCTTCGGGGTAAATCACTAGTTGCATTGCAAAACGTACAGATGGAGAAGTGAAGCGCTCAGAACCGACCACTTGACCACTCGTACCAGAACCAGACGATAAGAAGCTATTAGTTACACTGTCTGCGCTGCTTGAGCTGATATCAGCTGTAACTCCCTCGTCGTCGTCGTCATATGCCAGTCCATCACCCCGCCGACACGATTCAAATAGAACTTCACTGCTGAATCATCCGTAAAGTCGTTCATGGGTAGTTTCCTGATTGCGGGATGTGCGGAAAGGTTGCTTGCCACGGAGCTGATACTTCCCATACTACTTCGCTTCACACGCATTGGCATTTGCTCAGCCTCCTCTACAAGTTGCTCAAACACTCCCAGCGGTTTCTCATCAGCGGCCAGTCGCATACTGGAACCTTCGACTTGTTTGACGGTGAGGTAGTAGTCCGCAGCATCCTCGCCAGCTGCAAGGCGGAATCGTTGCATGGACTGTCTCACGAGTTCTGCTGCCGTAGTAGAGGTGTTTAGCAATACTGTCTTGAAGGTCGCGTCACTTTGCAAGTTCTTGCCCGCGAATACTCGAATGACACTCAGTTCCGGTACGGCTACTCCCATACCACCCTGCCCATCTATATTAGATGCAGGTGATAAGATGAGCGAGCCAGGTCGACCACCTTGTGTGCGGAATGAGCCAGCGCCACCAACTGGTACGAGTCCAAGACCGAATCCAGAACTGTTGGGGGAGGACCCACTCTGGCTTTGCGAGAGAGTAGGCATGACAAGAGAGGCGGACTGGGTAGCATAGGAAGGTTGTTCAGGAGGTGAAGATGGAGAGCGCTTGAGATACTCAGAGTACATGGCCTGTTGCTGTAAATCACGCTCACGCAATTGTGAAGCATGTTGCGAGACCTGTATGGAAACGGGAGCTTGTGGTTTCTGTTGACTTTGTGGTTGTAGAGTAGTCTGCGTTTGACTTGCTGGGGTCGGTGATATACGCTGCGTTTGTTGTACTGGCGCACCGCCGTTCTGAGAACGCGAGCTTGGGGCTGGGGACAAAGATCCTGCACCATGTGAATGGGTACTAGATGATAAACCGGATTCATCAGAACTTCTCTGTTTCCCATCGCTAGATTGTCCTGCACTTGCTGCAAGCCTGCAATATTCTCAATACTTGTCTTGCTACCCTTTTCTTTGTTTCTGCGGCCAAACAGTCCGGCAAACACGCCACCACTCTTTTTCTTCTTCTCCTTCCCTCCGTTCTCACTCTCTTCTCCATCTCGGTCAGCTGATCTTTCCTTTCGTAGCTTGGAAACTCCATTGCTACCTCCGGAACCGACAGAGGAACGGGTCTCCTGGCTGGGTGTGCGTACCAACTCTTTCTGTGGTGATTCCATCCTTGGTGCTTGTTGACCTTGACCCTGTCCAGGTCCCATGATTTGTTGTTGTGCAGCCGCTGGACCCTGGCGTTGTGATGGTGCAGGTCCAAGACCAAGTTCCCGACCTTGACCTTCGCGCCTTGACGTTTTCTAGATGCAGCTTCCTCAGCAGCTTCAATTTCTTCACGAGCACGTTTCTTCTCTTGCTCAAGCTGCTCTTGGCGGCGTTGAAGAATAGCACTTGGGAGTAAGGGACCAGTACTGTTTAAACCTTGGTTAGTCTGTTGTTGAGCCGGATTCTGTTGAGCTTGGAAAGAAGGCGTTTGCTGAGTAGGTGAAGGGTCATCCCTGACAACAGAGGGTGTCATCGATAATTTACGTGTCTCAGTTGCATCTAGGGGATCTATCAAAGGACGACTTGGCGCTGAGGACGCATCTTGAGCTGTAGCGTCCTGCTGCTCTAGCTGAAGTCGCTCGCGAGATGATTGGCTATGCAATACGTTCTGTTGTTGCTGCTGTTGCTGTTGCTGTTGCGGGCCTGGTCCACCAGTACGAAGTGAAGGAGGTACAGATGCAGAAGATGCTTCCATCATTTTCACATCTTCAATCATTTCCTGAACGGCGGCAGTGGTTTCATCAATCGAGGAATCAACGTCCATCTGCATGATACCCGCTTCTTGTCCTGACATCATTTCGTCCTGCTCAAATGTCGATGTATCTTTCACCATGGCCTCCTCGATTTCTATGTCGTCCTCGCTCCATTCGACATCTGCGTCCTCATCCTCTTCATTCCAGACAGCGGGTGGATAGCGGAATACATTACTCATTCGGGTGAAAGACACGTTTCGACCTCCGTTAGAGCTTGTATTGCTATCTGGAGGTGGAGGCCCTCCAGCAAGTTGGACCCGTTTTTTGTTTCTCGAAGACTTGGCAGCAGCTGGATTGGTACTTTCTAACTCGGCTTGAGTTGCAGACGCGAGCTACCATACATGAACCAGAGGAATATTGCAAACAAAGTATATAGGAGAATGAGTAAATGTTGAGATACGACCTATTTTCAGCTCAAAAATATTAAAAAAACGTACATCAACGTTGCGGTGCCTATTTAATCGTGCGAGCCTTTCAAAGGGCGTTTCAATGTTTTCGGCGGGTATGTACCCCACTTCTTGGGTTTTAAGTACACGAACTAGCCACCAATAGCTATTACTGTCGTCCATTAAAAATAAGCTGTCCCCCTTGACGACGCTAGCTTGTCCTTCGACGGTCGCCGAGAAGTTTGTTAGGGAGTACACGAGGTCAAAGTCGATAGATTCATTAGGGATAGAAAGAGAGGAGGAAGAATCTGACATGTAGTCTCCTATGGTGTCGTCTTCGTCAACGTCTATGTCATGGTCTCGTTCAGCACCGTAAGCATTGTCGAGAACATCCATTGAGTCTTCGCCTTCGGCGTCTGATGAGTCCTCCATAACTGAGTGCTCAGCATTCGCCCCATATTGTTGTTGTCGTTGTTGCATTTGCTGAGTGTATTGCTGCTGAGAGGCTCGACTATCGTCGGTGTGTATCTGGTCGCGGAGGTCGAAGGTATCCTGCCTCCGAGGACGCTGCATGTTGGCTCAAGAACGTCTGGTACGTGCGTTGAAGAACAATCAGGCAAACGGTAAGCATTGTTTTTTCTAAGAAAAGCAGAGAGTGTGAAAAGAGTTAAGCACCTTTCTTTTTGAGAAATAAATAATGTTCACGCTGTGCCCAGCAGCAATCTTGTATCTCAACCAACCGTCGTATATTGACCTTCGACGACACGAGGAGGTCAAAGTGTGTCAAGTCAAAGAACCAAGACACCAAAAAGGAAATTTCTTGATGCACTGATCTACATTATTTTTTTCGTTTGATTACCGAAAATAGAAATGACCCATTTTGTTTTGTAAATTCATACATCACAGCAAGAATTCTTACTTCTTACATCTTACATGTAAATAGTATGATATACCATTGCTGCAACGACACCGGAAGATATACTAGATGTATTTTAAACTCGTATAGAGGCAAAGATATGTGGCACCTCGTATCCGGGCAACTTAATCACCGTTTCAGCGCCCTACTATTTGATCACTAAATTGCTCATTGGGGGTGTTTCTTCATCCAAGTAAAAATAAATACAAATTTATGGGCGTTGTTATATAACAATGATTATATGCATGTATCAACTTTGATTCAGTTCAGAGTACACAGTACTACGCACACACTTGTTATACAGCATAATGGCAACCCAAAGGAGAATCACTCAAAGCCCATCACGTACTACTAATGCAAGAAAACAAACAGGAAACCTTGGACCTTCATCGTCCGTTTCATCACGATTTCAGTACAAACCAGGGGTTAGAGAAACACTCGATTCATTCCGGATGGATATCGAAGGTCTTCAAATCTTTGGCAAAGGGGTAAGAGTAGAGTTTGATCCGAGTAAGAATAGCTTAATAAGTAAGTATACTTTGGCTTTCTACCTTCGTACTAGTAAGACTTAAGCTTTCCCTTCTATAATTAACAAATTGGTCCTGTAGTTCGTCCATCTGTTGATCTTCGAATCTTTGATCAGAAACCCCCGTTAGAACATAAATTTGATTTTTCAGTCGACAAAGACGTAGCTACAGCCAAACTTGAAAGGATAGCCCAGGTTTATACTGATTGGATAAGTAAGAATGCCAGAAAGATGGACAACGTGAAGCACGCCTCGGATAGGTTTCGTTCAATTACACACAAAGGTCCATAATTGACTTTTTTTTGTAATGCATATTCAAGAAGTGTATAAGAGGATGGAAATCTATGTTCACGTCACCTAGGATAGTGCTTTGTATACCATTAAGTATTCCCCTTGAATAGAAACAGATGTAGAGAAATCGCATGGATGAATTCGATTTGCTAATAGATTGAATGAAGGATGGTAGGCAAAAACATAAGACAAATTAAGAATTGGAATGTAAAATATCAAAGTCCCAGATCTACATTTTAAGTAATTTTGTGAAAGAGAGGGAAGGGTATCATTGCAAGCGAAAACTATGTCCGCGCTCCGTGTAGTGTACATGTTACTTGTACAAAAGGAAGTCAAGAGACAGAGCTGGAGTTTTACCATCCTCCAGGTCCTCCGCCTCCAGGTCTTGGTCCACCACCACCACCACCGAATCCGCCGCCCCCAAACCCTCCACCAGGAGGTCCTCCGAAACCAGGTCCCCACCGCCAATCCAGGTCCCCACCACCGAATCCGGGACCTCCACCACCGAAATGCGGTCCACCACCTCCTCCGCCGAAACCTCCTCCACCGAAACCTCCTCCTCCGAAACCGGGACCTCCCGGACCTCCTCCCCTCCTAAGAGTCGGCCGAGAAGCCCATGATGATGATGAGACGGTACACAACCCATTTGTACGTCGTTAATTGATTAGAGTTAGGATTTGTATCCCTCGAAACTCAGGAAATTGTATAAGTTTTGTTTGCAGCAATCTACGAGTGCAGATAGTGTTTGCTAAGAGAAAAAAGTCAGATGAAACGATTCAAACTTTTGCTTTAGAAGAAAAAAGTGTGTTACCTCTTTGGCAATGAGGAGTAAGAGAAGGGATAGCAGTGAATATTATGTTTCCTGAGTGAATCGATATGTTGGACATTTATACCCAGCTCGATAGTCCGCAGTATATATGCTGCATCGGAGGCCGGCCAATGACACGGGTATGACCGAGACACTCTCCACTTACCGCACTGCCTCAAAGACTCTAGACATCTTGGAATACGTACAGCTATTTCTAGTACATCCGAGACAGAGTACTAAAGCTCGTTGCTTTTTTCCTTGATAATCGTACTAACACACACGCATAACATATGATGGGATATAAAATACAAACAGAGCAAGCGAGCTCAGGAATTTCAAAGAGGGAGGTACTGCGTGCAGTGCCAAGTTCAATGGATGAAGTGATTAATCCATAAAGAAAATTAACCCGCAGTCATAAATAAGCCTCACTTGCATGAACTTATATTACTGTAACAGTCGCAAAATCTGTCAAACCGTTCATACCTGCGCTGCGGAAAATATTGAAGATCCGCCTCGTAAGCTAACAAATGTTTATCGTTGTTTACTTTGCAACTTAAATTACCGAAAGCAGTATTGTAACTTGATAGGAATTCCGAATAAATTCAACAACAATGTTCTACAATAGTACACAAGGAAACAATAGCTTTCGTACAATCATTAATCTATTTACGCTCGTTCATACCCAATGCGTTCTTTGCCTTGTCCAGCATAGATTCCTGTTAAGTGAAATTTTAGAACGAAAGTTACACTGAAGGATCATTGGGTCAGTACTCACAGAGTTCTCGTTAGAGTTTCCACTGAGCATGTCACCGAACTGCTGAGTGTAAGATTTTTCACTCTGCGTATGATGAATTAGTCAGCCAATGGTCCCAATAGAATTGTAAAGTTAAGTTTACCTCCGGCTGCATGGACGAAGCCAAGGAATCTGCGTTTCCTTTGATCTTGTCACCCATGTGTTCTGTTGTGGACTTTTCGGAATCCGGCTAGATGATTAACATTAAGTGCCATGAAGTCACAGAGTCATCGTTAAGATGCAGATCTACGATTCAGAGATACAGCGGCACATACCTTCAGTGAGTTCTCCATCTTCTCACCGAAAGACTGACGCATGTTGTCTGACATATTGTTGGAGAATATAGAGGAGGAAAGAGTAAAAAGTCTTGGTGTAAGTTGGTACGAGTTGTATGAGGAGAGTAAAGTAGGATGGAATAAACTTGTGAACGTCTGCCACAGAGTATATATATGCATCCATTTATGTCATGACGATGCAATGACGTCGGGAATTGAAAAACGTGTCATGCTCTTGGACCTGGAAAAGCTGGATCTACCTGCCACAGAAAGCATTAATCGGTCATGAGGGCATCCCTTTTTAGGGGGCCCACTTTGCGGAAATCTGAGCAAATTTTCTTCCATTCCTAAAACCACATGTAAATGTTTTCAATAAGTGAAAACTACACAAACTAACAGTACTACTGTAGCAGAGGAAGCGAGAAGGATATTCGAAATTTGAAATTTATTTCCCAAAATTGTTGAGGTAATAATTCATTTAGTTAAATTAAAGTCGAAAACTGGATTACCTGATCTTACGAACTCGTTTTAATTGGGTCTAGACAGCATCCTAAACTGGCTATACCCCAGGTCTGCACCCGATGAAAGGCGAGGGGTAGTGATACTCGTATGGCTTATATTTATCTCGGAGATCTTATGGTACACCACTATGATTAAATGGTGCATATGTGAGACCTGACTTTCTAGGAAAACATATTGCGATCACTACGGTTTGTTTGTTCTTTGTAGTTTGTTTATCACTACAAGTACATACGTTCATTCCCTGCACAGCTGAGCCCGAGCTCATCATGAATGACTCTATGCTCCGATCTCTCAACTATTATATGCCATCTAGGTCTTTGCTCCAATGTTAGCTACTCCATCTGAATATCAAATCTCCTATACGTAAGTAGAAGCACCGACTACATATCTCGGAGCACCCGCATGGACTGTGATCCGTCCCCCATCGTAATGGTGTAGCAAAATGGACAGCTACACACCATACGCTACGTTGAGTAATAACTTAGAATTGCTAGCGACAGGATTTGGCTCTACATACGGCTCGACACCGGAATTCTTTGGCACTTATGCATATGTACATACACATGTAGATATATGGGTACAATCCAGATGCGGTCATGACGTTCTGGCTCACTTTCACAGTAAAACCTTTTGATAAACATAGCTAAAGTCTGTGAGCTTTGAGCTTTTTTTGGCTGCGGGCATCCTGTCTACAACATGGACATAAACATTACTAATTCCAACCATTCTGGGAATGGGAGTACCTATTAGTGCTCCATCCAGGAAATTCTGGACTCAAGAGTGGCCACTATATAAGCGAAATCTTGAGGAAAGCAGATTTCCTCTCGATAAAGTGCTCAATAGAATAATGTGTATAAGCTTGCAGTTTTAACTCTTACGGCAATTCCATGGTACTTTTTACATGTATGTTGTGAGATTCCCCTGTTATGGGGTCATGAAAAGTATCTCTATAACGTCTCCATTAAGAAGACAGTTTTGATACGAATGTATCACAAATGCGCAACAGAAAAACTCCGATTGCATACGTTCCGTGCTTAGTATTGATATAACTATCAGATAAATATCTTAAAACACACCCGTTTTGCGAGTATGGAGACATATTATCATGCTATAGGTGGGTATACGAAGGGCGCCAGTAATTGTAGTTGACTTATGGCCTTGGGAACTAATTCGATTGGTTTTGAAGAGACATTCCCCGCTTATGTAACTGTGCCTGGCGGACGGTCCCGCAACAGCGTGAGAACAAATCGGTGAACAACGACTTTCTATCCTTCCCTTCATTTAACATAAGACACGAAAAATCTGTTATGGAGGTCGATATCTTATATTATCTTATCAAAATAGTACTCGGAGCATCCCACAAGAAGCGGGGGCTAAGCTAGTTGAAGAGATTCATCGTTCAAGAATAAGAGAGAGCGAGTGTCACAAAAGCACGTGGAGTGATTTTACGCGACTCATTTATATGTTGATAACAGAAAGTAAGGATGTCGATACAAATACAAGATGACGATATAACTACAAAAACAAAATGAAAGCAAGTAGAAAGCATGAGAGTAACAGAAGGCGACGATAGAGATACAATTCAAAGCACAAGTCAAAAGATAGCAAGATAATATAAAGAAACTGAAAAGACAGAAATAATGAGATTCTCGTCACTACGCACTCACTTCCTTTTCCTCTTCCTCTTCCTTTCTCCTCCCCCGTTCGCTTCAACGTGCTTCTTTAGTATATGTTTTTCAATCACGTCAAAGCGTGATCCCATGGAAGAATGCGAGCACTCTGAGCACTGCAATTTTATAACATGCGTGGCCATGTGTCGGTTGATTATAGATGTTAGAGACGACTTATCCACGTTCTTCAGGTCTTTATCCGGCCAATTGCAATTTTTACATTTCCATTTTCTGAGCCTTTCGATTTCCGTAGACGGCGTATGGTGCCGCCGATGCTCGTGGAAGTCGTTGACGGAGTGCAATCTGGTCCTACACCTGCAAGACTTGTCTATAACTTTGCTCTCCCCGCAGTCATGGATCTTAAAAAATCGCCTAACTGGCCTCCAAGAATGTTGAAGAGGTCGTCCTCCACCCATCCGCTTTTGGGCCGCTTGCACGAGACCTTTTTGGAGGAACTTCCACTCACTTCTTCCTTCCCCTCCACGCGCTCCACGTTCTCAGCTTCTTTTTCTTTTTTCTTCCTCCTTCCTTCCTCCTCCCCTCCCTTTTCTCCTTCCTTCCTCCTCTCCTCCCTTTTTCCTCTTCCTCCTCTCCTTCATTTTCTCCTTCCTCCTCCACTTCCTTTTCTTCTTCCTCCACCTCCACGCGTTCCACGCTCTCAGCTCTTCTTCTTCTTCCCCTTCCTCCTCCCCTTCCTCTACTTCTTCCTCATCGGCCCGTACCTTTGACGCCTCCTCAATAGTCTCATCGATATAATCGTCTTGGAAGTAGCCAAAACGACAAGGGACGTCGACAACGTTGTAATAGAATGGACTAGTATATTCTATAGTAGCGTAAAAGTCGTCAAAACTATCGACGTTGTGCGTCGGATAGGATTCTGTTTCAGAGTCAAAGAGGAATTTATCGATAGAGAGTTGGGTTTGACGGTCAATGCTTGATGGAAAGGTCATTTTAAGTGTTGTGTGTGTAAGTTGAGAATGAGGCTTACAGTTCGAGAAAGGTATACTTATCCTGAAAAACAGGTTCAAGTAGAATTGCGAGTCTCGTCGTGTCATCAACACGGTCCATATTTTAGGTGAGATAAAACAAAGGGATGGTAAGAGTTAGTTGTATGTAAAAATGGGATGGCAAAAGCCAAAATGCACAAGGGGGACGGCAAAATTAGTTGGTTGCACAAAGGGGATGGTAATTGTTAGTCGGAGATCAAAGACACTCCGTGGAAGTACTTGTAGGATAATTGTTTGCCCCTGTTTGACACCTATCTACTTCTGTAAGTTCATTCATTATCTAGTAGTTCTCGGTAGCCGAGTCGCCTCGTGATGTTGTTTGACCATTT
Source organism: Pyrrhoderma lamaoense (assembly GCA_002794735.1). Classification (NCBI taxonomy): domain Eukaryota; kingdom Fungi; phylum Basidiomycota; class Agaricomycetes; order Hymenochaetales; family Hymenochaetaceae; genus Pyrrhoderma; species Pyrrhoderma lamaoense. The sequence continues at coordinate 101,625 of NBAZ01000034.1, forward strand.
TTTGCACCAAACCACATACGCGCCATAAAACAACAACCTGTAATACTGATGCGGCCCTTCTGGTTTTTCTGGTCTTTCATATGCTAACGACGCCTCTGCTAAGGGATCACTAACTGAAAAATAGTTTAAAATTTTTCATGTGGAGAACCGTTGTTAAGTTGAAAAATATCCAAGTCTTAGCCAACCAAAACAATCTGAATTGTGACGCTGATGCCGATAATCAGGAAGCACGCGAAGGTCCTTTGTTAATTATATTCGATGGAGAACTCACAAACCCTTAGCAACTGCACAGTCTTTGAAAAACTTGGTTCCATTGTTTAATAATATTAAAGTTCACGTCAACCCTGCAGAGACCCTTCAAAGACAATTCCCTATTCGGTAAACCGGGATTCAATCAAGACGTTGAATGAGGAAAATGCGGGTCCCCTGAGTACATCCGCTTATCAAGTCGATATTCTCGTGGAGCAAGACGCGGTACGGATCACAAGATGTTGAGCCCTCCTCATTCGAATGATGACAAGCTATACATTGTGGTCCCATAGCAGATAAGTCCCAGACATATTCTGATAGACAATCTGCCCACTCCATCACTCTGAAGTTAGACGGATGATGATTGCTGAACGGTGAGTACTGGTGCGCTGATTGAATCTATATTGAAAGTTCGATGTTTGCCTTTCACAGATACATACCAATACTAGCTAAACACGTCTAAAGCAGGTGCAGTTACTACTTCGTGGTTTCATTGTTTCCACCACAGAAAGATAGCAGGGGTCTTCAATCCTTTTGCGCCTTTTCGTCGTTCAAGCCAAGCTATCTGTTACATTGTATATTCGCAAAATCAATCATCAAGAATATTACTTTCAATACCTGTCTAACGCGTAACGAGCACACAATATTGGATCATATCATCATACTTCTCGCACTGACCTTCACCAACCATGTTCCTTGTAACTTGTAATGGTATCCTTCGCCGTTGTTCGCATGTCAATATATTGGATCCCAAGGACATCTCTAGATTTCTTCGAGCTGAAAACAACCTGGCCCATAACGTTCTTACCCGACCCCGGAGTACCAATCTGAAGATCTACGCCTGGAATCTTTAGTTCATTCGCTACATCAACTATATATGGTGTCATGGCTTTGTATATTTGCAAGCAAGGGAAGGACATACGCCAGTCTTGCCAAGCAGCAGCACCTGCACTTATTATAAATCTCTGGCCACCTGCCTCTGGAACTTCAAGAGCACGAACATGTGCAGCAGCTACATCACGGACGTCTACCCAAGAGCGACGACCTTGGAGAAAAGCAACCCCGGTTTCATTGGCGGAATCCCTGTTTGGTACTAACGACTTATAAAACCATAGCAAGCTCGTATTGAGCGAGTTGACGTCTTCAACTTCCTGCAATATGGGGCCAAGGACAAGTGTGGGGTTTATTGTTACAAGATCCCAACTAATCTTGCCCTTGAGGTCATTCGCAAGTTTCCATGCTGCTATAGATGTTTAACAGCCAGAATGAGAACAACGGGATTCAAATTCAGAAATTAGACCTTACATTTCTCTGCCAATACCTTCGAAGCACGATACTTATCCATTTGTCCGGCCAAACGACCTTTCTTGTTCACTTCATCTACGCTCTCCTCATTCCAACAGCTCTCATCAACTTCTCCGTGACTCGAAGGAGAAAAAACTGTCGCACAGGATGAAGTTACTACAATACGTCTCAATTGGGGACCACTAACAAAACGATAATTAATATCATCAGCGGTTTTGAAGAAACTATAGAGATGAAACATCTAAAGAAGTAAATAAGCAAGACAATTACGTACGCAAACTTAATGGCTGATTCAAGCAATCCCGTCGTGCCATTTACAGCAGGCATAATCAATTCTGTTTCTCGATCAAAACGTGAAAATGTATCAAAAATGACAAAAAACTATACCATCTGGATCGTCCGCTTGAGTATGAGCCGGTGACGCAGTGTGTTCGATTGCGTCTACTCCCTTAACTGCTTCATCAAAAGCACCCGGTGCTGACATATCTGGAACAACTGCCAGCTCGAACTGCCCACTCGCAGCCTCACCCTTGAATGTGTTGAGGAGATGTTGACCTTTTTTGACTGATCGAACGGTTCCTCTCACAGCGAAACCATGTTCAAGGAGATATCGAACGACCCAGATGGCGATAAAGCCAGAGGAACCAGACACGAGCACTTTTGCTGGCGCACTCACGGATGGCATGGCTGTTGTGTGAACACACCTTTCTGAGGAAAGAGACCCTCCAGAATTGATGTTTGATGTATTTATACAGTTCACATTGTGCGGGAATTCTTCATAAGCCATATAACATGATATACCCATAATAAGGTGCAACATACTTGTTATAGCCTTCTTTCCCCCGGAGTGCCTTAGTAATTTGATCACTTTGATCAAAATTCTACTTTTGAACTGATAGGTAAGTTAAGTTATGCCCCGCAATTCTTCTATTTCATTTGGAATAACGTTACTCGTTACTGACAACTCACATCTGTCTTCGCATTTTTGACACATAGTTTGGGTGTAGTATACAGGCCTTCGATCGAGTCGTGAGTTTACGATTTATCTCAATAATGTATACCAATTCTAATCCGCTCTTGCTCGTTGGACAGAAACGCTTGGTATAAATAAGATGGGTGTTTCATGTCTAATAGTCTATGTCATAACCTTTCTCGGTGAGTTCATGATTAAATTGATTAAGTAGATCACTCTTAATATAGCTGATCCATCAAATCAGCAGGCGAGATGTGTTTTAATACAAAGAGGAAATTGACCTACTTCATCCTCCAATGACTCTCCTCAGTTTTACAACTTGAAAAAAGGAACGAAGTCCGATATGTCCCCATTATACATTTATAACATGCCCAATCACTTTGTTTCTAGGAAACCATAGGTCTTAAAGCTTTCAAGAGTGTCCTTGGCTGTTGTTGTCTTGTCTCTGAACTCAATACCGAGCACATTTTTGGCCTTTGTCGTATCCAATTGGTACCTGTACTCGATACCCTCCACCGATTCGGGAGTACCTATTGGCGCATGCACATCTGGGATATTCAACTTATTCGCTATATTGACTTCAAGGAGTCCATCAGAGTCATAACCTTTCTCATACGAACTTCTCACTTACACCACTCTTGCCATATGAATGATCCACCACTGCAAATAATGCGCTGTCCTCCTGCTTCCGGAATCCTGATAGCGAGAACATGTCCCAACGCGACGTCACGGACATCTACCCATACTCGGTGTTCCTTCGCTAACTGTTCTACAGTAATTTTCTTGGATACAAGTGCATTATAAAACATTGCGAGGCTAGCATTGAGCTTTGAGGGCTCCGAAACTTCATGCAAGATAGGACCGAAAATAATTGTGGGGATTATCACAGTAAGGTCCCATGAGACCTTATCCTTGTTGTCTTCGAAGAATTTCCAGGCGGCTATCAGTCAGGAGTTAATTCTAATCAAGGGATCATACACGAAAATGTAAACCTCGCTCAGCTAAGACCTTTGAAGTTGAATATTTTGCAAGAGGACTAGCATGGCGGCCTTTTTCCGTTACTTCTGCAGGCCCTTCCTCGTTCCAGTCCTGCTCGGATAGCAACCCTGTAGAACCAAGGTTTATAATTGTGGTTCCAGACGATGTGATAACAACCCTCTACAATTGGGGACCTCTGCAATCAAATTGAATTCAGATCATAGCTATAAAACGTTACGACTAACGCGTGTCTTAGTGCTGATTCTAGTATACCAAGTGTTCCTTTTACTGCAGGATTAATCAACTCTGTGCTTTGCATTAGTAGTCATCACAAATGAAAAAGGATATACGATTATAGTCTTCACCAATTGGATCGTCTGCATTCAGGTGAAGCGGAGACGCTACATGCTGTATGGCAGCTACTCCTTTCACGGCCTCGTCAAACGCCCCAGAAACGGTCATATCAGGGACAACGACGATCTCAAATCTATCCTCGGAGACTTCATTCTTAAAAGTATCTAAGAGGTGTTTGCCTTTACTTTCGTTCCGGACTACACCACGGACAGAAAATCCTTGATCGAGGAGCGTCCGTGCAACCCATGAGCCAAGGAAACCATTGACACCTGAGACAAGGATCTTAGCTGGAGATGATATTGCGGGCATTCAAGAAATAAACGGAAGAATCAACGATCAAAAAAAGTGTCCCTATGTGTGTAAGTGTATCGTAAGTAAATATATCAACCATCATGCATAAGCAGAAACTATATATACATGACGTACTCATTCGGCTTACTTTTCGTCATCGGTCGGCATCGTTATATGAAATGGATGTGCCCCCTATCTTTACTTCCAGGATTGATTAAGTGAGTTAACTCAGTTTATAACTGAGTAACTCGCGTTCATATGTATATAATTGTATGATTGTATGAATTCTCACAGTCACAGTGTTAATCAGTTACCGATAACTGTAATCAATTCAAAATTTTGCAAGTGGTCTTGGAGTAGGCCTTAACACGACTCCACAAACAGTTCTGAGTTCCCCACGTTGCTTCATCAGTGGGAAAAAAGTCATCGCCGAACCAGATGAAATGACGGTATACCAATGTTCTTTATATTACAAAGTTACGATGGGGTTTGGAATTCAGCTTCTTTATATTACAAAGTTACAATGGGGTTTGGGATTCAGCTATGCTATATGGTACAAATCACAAAGAGTAAGGTATGTTTTGCATATGACTTTTATGAAGAATATGGATTTAGAATTTCTTGTCTTTACCATCCGCGAGCCTGAAAGTCTCTAATGCTATCTTTAACAGTTTCTAATTTACTTTTGAAGTTGATTCCCAATAGCTCCCTTGCTTTAGTTGGATTAAATACACCAGGGTATTCATCGTCGTATAGTTGGCTAGGATCTCTTTTCGGGAACGTATACCCAGGTATATTCAACTCATTTGCAACGTCATCTGTATGTGAATATCTCAGTAGACTGTGGTGAATATAGAAATGTAAATGAACGTTACGTACACCAGTCCTGCCAGTCGAATGTACCTGAACTCATAATAAAGTAATTTCCTCCTGCTTCAGGGACCTCGAAAGCCCTAACGTGAGCAAGAGCGACATCACGAACATCGGTCCACCACAGATGCTTGCATCCTAACGCCGGAAGTTTCTGTTGCTTTAGTACCCCATAGAGCATCGATGCACTCATTCCAAGTGGTTCTTCTCCCAGAATAGGACCAAATGTCGCGGAAGGGTTGATAACCGCAAGATCCCAATTAATTTCTGCTTTATGATCTTCTACAAATTTCCAAGCGGCTTTTCAAGCCACAAGCCACAATGAACGGAGTAATGGATCACAATCAGAATTTTTCTGATATAGACGAGTATGGAGACTACCTTTCTCCGCATCGGCTTTCGATGGCCTGTACTTCGCTATCATTTGATACACGGTAAACTCTTGTTCCTCTCTTTTATCTCCTGAATCTAAAGTAGCCAAGTCAAATAAATTATTTTTGGCTGCTTCTTCTGTGGTGGACATCGTAGATGTGGCTACTATCCGTTTCAACTGAGGGCCTCTAAAATCAGAAGAATTGATGAGGATGTAAATCTGTATACCTGAAGAATTGTTTAAATACTAGCACTCACGCATATTTCAGAGCAGATTCAAAGATACCGACCATTGCGCGCACGACAGGCTGAGAGCTACCTGTGTTATCGATTTGACATATGAGAAGTGTACACCGTTGTAAGTTGAAATCTGCTCTCACTGTTCATAGTATCAAAATCTAGTGAAGTAGGGGAAGCAATATGAGCGATTCCGTCCATTCCCTTTACAGCTTCGTCGTATGCGCCAGAAACAATCATGTCCGGGACTAGAACAACTTCGAAATTCCCTTCCAAGACTGAGTCTTTGAATAGTTTAAGGAGGGCTGATCTCTTCTCTTCTGAGCGCACAGTCCCGCGTACGAAGTATCCTCGTTCAAGAAGAGTGTGAACCACCCAAAGGGCTATATAGCCATTTGCTCCTGTAACAAGAATCCTCATCACCATGGGTAGGCTGTATCAAGGGATAGTTCCTTAGAGATTAGGGAGAACCGCTTTGCCCCTCTCTAAAAAAGTATTTCCTATATTTATATCTTTAAGAGTTGGTGCTCCTTTGCTTCCTACCATGTCTTATTAATGCCGGTAATCATATATTTTTGTATCATGCCTTGTACCCTGTATCTCTGATACATGATCATAATTCTCATTATGAGACAGAAGTTCACCCAATCCTCTATTGGGCTAGTAAACTTACTATGAATTCCGATCAGATTTATAATAGTGACTCGACATGACGCATTAATGACTCGACGCGTTGAACAAAGGATTTCGCAACACATAAACTTAGTCATAGAATTATAGATGACTTACTGGCACGATCATTTCTTTACCACGTGACCCCATCGATGAAACGAGCGGACACTAAAAAGGGATGACGACGCTCCTTCTTGGAGACCATCCCCCACATTCTATCAAAAGTTGATTTCAAAGTATGAAAGCATCGATGCTTGTGATACTCATAGGCAGAGCTGACCATGTAGCCGTAATTTCGAACATCTTGCAACCTCACTTTTGGACAAAGCATGAGGATTGTCTTTGTGTTCGTAATAAGCATTCATGGAGTTAATCTCGCTTTTGACATTTTCGTTTCTTGTACTTTATTTCGAAATGTGACCCCGTTGAAAAGTGAGGGCACTCTGGGCACTGTAACGTTATCATATGTGTGGCCATGTGCCGGTTTATTATCGATGTCAGGAACGACTTATCCACGTTCTTGAGATCTTTATACGGCCACCTGCACTTTTTACATCTCCATTTTCTGAGCCTTTCGACTCCGTAGGCGGAGTATGATGCCTCAGACACTCGTGGATGTCGTTGAGGAGTGGATTCTAGTCCTACACCTGCAAGACTTTGATCCATTCTGATGTTCCTATCAGATTCAATAAAGTCCGCATCCGTGGCTTTCACAGAAACACTGATACGGAGGTCAGAAAGGTAGTCCTTGAGCTGATTAATTACTGGCGAAAGTTTGCCCAGAAACTGCAAATTCTGACGAAATTTTGCTCAGAAACTGCGAGGAGAAGAACCCTTCTGTACAAAATGTATGCTTGATTGAAGCACACGACTTGTGCATAACTTTGCTCTCCCCGCAGTCCTGTACCATAAAGTATCGCCTAACAGGCTTTCTTTTATATGGAAGAGGTCGTCCTCCACCCATACGCTTTGGGGCTGCTTGCGCGAAATCTTATTGGGGACTTTTCCGCTCACTTCACGCCCTCTACACTCTCTACTTCCTCGCCGTTCATGTCCCACGAGAAAAGGGAGAGGAGAAAAGTGCGGAAGAAAGAAAACTCCTTTCTTTTTCTACTTTCTTAACTGTCGCATCTTTCTCAGCTGCATAGAAATTAATGTCAATGTTCGTCAGTCGCGTAGTAGGATAACTCTCTCTATCGTCCAAACAACACCATAGAATATCATTTTTGTACTAAGCACTGATGCTACTATCACTCAATGTGATTGGTTAAGAATTGATCAGTAATAATGATAGTCGATTTGAGTATCACATCAAGTTAACATGCATAAATGTCAACCAAGAACTCCACAGCACTTGAACCTTATTGATAATTATTATCTTTCATTACTCATACTATTCAGTTTCTTCGTACATTGAACATATTGATTGTAAAGAAGGAAAATCGACTTTACAGCAGTTACCGGTGCTATGTAGAATATACAAATTTTTTGAATCTATCCTTACGGTATCCCGACTTTTGCATTAACAGCATGTATCAGAATTCTTTTAATTGACGCGTGAGGCCTTTAAGCTTCTGTATGCATGCATATTAAAAACTTAGGTTAATGCAAATAACTTCAACTTTAAGTTGCAAACAGATAAAAAAGGCGAGCTACGTATAGAGTTCTACCTCAACTCTGAATTGTCTTATGTGCCTTTGTGTTTTAACCTATAAACCTTTCAGCTAAGATATTATAAACAAGACTAAGTTATCTATACGCACGCATATGTTACCCTTCACTGATGTATCATTGTATACAAATTATCGGAACCACATGCAGTAGATCCCTCGTCGAGCCACTGTATTTGGGAGTGTTAAGACTCTTTAGTATAAGTTTATACTCGAGCATTGATGTTAATATCAGGTTGCTACCTTTGGGCCAAATTCGAAGAAGATCGCTCATAAAAAGGAGACACTGAGGCTTATTAGCCCTTGTACAACTGGGTTCATTTGTGAATAAACTAGTTATTATAACGGCACGTGGATAGGCTCTAGTGACAAAGTAGGTAAGGGGCTCATATAATATATGGATAAATCAGGTCGTATGATTACTACTATGATACAATATCCAAATTAACAGATGGAAGAAAAGTTAACCCTAGCGTTAAAGGCCGAGATCATCACTTCCGGAGAATAAGGCATATGATAAAAAAAGAAGTACTGGTATAACATATTTGAAGGATGTAGTGTTCTTATAGTAGCTTCTTGGATCTATTTCCGGGGTATTCTAAGACTTTTGTTATCTAGATAAGTTTCACTGTGAACGGTGACGAACGGTGTCAAGCATTATCTGAGGTTTTGGAGTAGACCGAGCCCTTGGAAATTTCCCGTTAATCAAGAGCTTTGAAATATAGTGGATAGGATTTGAACACGTACTAGACTGATGTGGGAAAGCATCACTGCTATTTTTAAAGATTTTGCGTCTTCGGTCCTCGTTCTTGTTGTAATGCATGCGGGGCCAATCTTCAGCAGGAGAAGAGAATGTCACAGAGTGTCTGTTCTTACTCTCGAGACTCTTCCTTCGGAATAAGCAGGAACTACGATAACCCATACATACACTCATATTCCGATAGGCGCCAACATCGGATGAAAGATAGTCAGCAACATGTACAGGGGGTACAGCTGACTTGAGGGTAAAAAAACAGGGTATGCTCGAATTTCCGAGAAGCCGTGACGGAGGAGTTTATAACATAAAAAAGATAGCGTATCAAGCAATCTAGACGAACCCAAGAAGAATGAAAGCCCTAGTCATTCCGCAAGGTGCCATCATAATCACGTTTGCATAGGAAGCCAAGCGTGAGACTAAGAGATGCATTGGAAAGATGTATGTGAATAGGATGAATGAAACTGAATTGAAGAAGTGATGGTCGTGTCCACGGGACGTACGAAGAGCGGACCAAATTGACCACCTGAGCACACAAAGAAATGGATGGCATAGATACGCCCAGAATCAGGAAAAGCAGCCGCAGCCAAACCGTTTTGGATTAACCCTAAGTATGGAACGTATCAAATTGGCATACAAAATTAGTGAATGTGCAAATTGACATACGAAGCACTAATAGATGCCATCTTGTTTGTTCGCTCATCGGTCACTGCTGATCACGATTTTATGAAGTGTGCCACGTGATATAGATCTAGTTATGACAAATATGACATAATATATACGTTCCAGCCAATCGAATTGCTCAGATTACCGTGGGAATGACGTCAAATACCCAAAGATGAGAGGTAAGCTACTCCGGAGGGGTCAGCAAAGAAGAGCGTGACTGCACTCTAAGATTCATATATAATCTCTAAAAACCATGGTTTCTGTTAAGATCCCCTATCACCTTCCCGCTCTTTGTATCTCCGCGTACTGCCTTTGAAATCTTGAGAATGCCGTCTGCGCAAGTATTTAATCAAAAGGACGAGGCTGTTTATACGACCTCCAACGGCGCACCAGTCGCAGAACCATACGCGGCTGAACGTGTTGGGAGTATCGGTCCTTTACTTCTCCAGGGTGAGCTATATGCTACGTATCTTATGACAAGATGCGCTTTATGATAACGTTTATTACTCTTAAGACTTTCATCACATTGATCTCCTCGCTCATTTTGACCGGGAGCGTATTCCAGAACGGGTTGTCCACGCTAAGGGTGCCGGAGCTCATGGAACGTTTGAGGTTACGCATGATATCTCTGATCTAACGTGTGCCAAACTCTTTTCAAAAGTCGGCAACAAGGCCAGAGCAACTATACGATTTTCCACAGTCGGAGGTGAAAGCGGCTCAGCAGACACCGCCCGTGACCCTCGAGGGTTTGCTATAAAACTGAGAACGGAGGAAGGTAACCTTGACTGGGTATTCAACAATACCCCCGTCTTCTTTATTCGTGATCCTGCCAAGTTCCCACATTTTATCCATACTCAAAAGAGAGATCCCCAGACGCACTTAAAAGATGCTGACATGTTCTGGGTATGTTAACATTGATGGTTGCCCCGCAGTATATTGATCCATTCCTCGCTTTTAATATAGGATTACTTATCACAAAACCCCGAGTCGATTCACCAAGTGATGATTCTCTTCTCTGATCGTGGTACACCCGATGGTTACCATCGTATGCACGGTTATTCTGGTCATACCCTTAAATTTGTAAATGCTGCTGGTGAATTCCACTATGTGCAGGTTCATGTTCGCGCGGACGGAGGATTCAAGACCTTAACTGACTCGCAGGCCGGTGAGCTTGCAGGTTCGAACCCCGATTACGGTATTGAAGAACTGTTCAATGCAATTGAAAAGAAGGAATACCCAAGTTGGACTGTTTACGTGCAGACCATGACTGCACAACAAGCGGAGAACTTTAGATACAACATTCTTGATCTTACCAAAGTTTGGCCTCATAAAGATTTCCCGCTTCGCCCCATCGGGAAACTCCGTTTGGACGAGAATGCACAGAATTACTTCGCTGAGATTGAACAAGCCGCCTTCTCCCCAAGTCACATGGTGCCAGGAATCGAGCCCTCAGCTGACCCCGTCCTACAAAGCCGATTATTCTCATACCCAGATACTCACAGACACAGACTTGGACCGAACTACCAACAACTACCGGTGAATGCACCGATTGTCCCAGTTGCAAACTTCCAACGAGATGGTTATGGAACGTTCGTCAGCCAAGGTTCAAGGCCGAACTATCAGAGTAGTATTCAGCCACTGACGTACAAGAAGAAGCCATATGCCGGTGTCAAACACGAGGAGTTCCTTGGACATGCTCAAGCCCATCTCAGTGAAATCACTGAACGTGAGTGCTCATATTTCATGCAATTCCTAATAGTGCTAAATCATAACATTTTTAGTCGATTTTGAGCAACCACGTGCCCTTTACCAAAAAGTAATGAGTGATGAGGACCGTGATCATCTCGTTGGCAATTTTGCTGGACATATGAAGGGTATCAAGAGCAAGGAGGTTTTGAACCGTCAACGTACGTCCTTTCCCTAACGTTTTCATCCCGTTATCTGACGATTTGTGATTTGGAAATAGTTTCCGTATTCGCTGCAGTAGATCAAACACTCGCGGACCGAGTTGCAAAAGCTATTGGAGTACCATCAGTCGCACCACTCAAGGTGAAGCCCGCACCAGAAGCTATACGATTCAAGTACAGAGCTACTGCATAAGCACTGGAGGGCAGACGAAAAGAACATAAGTGAAAATGAATAAGCTTATAGTGGTAACCTTTCGAAACGCGAAAGTCTTTGTACTAAATACTTACCTTGTTGACTCACGTGTACTATTTGTAAAGCAAAGCATCTGTAAAACAAACTCAAATGTGGATTGTCTGTACTTTTTTGTTGTACTTATCTTTGGATGGTTTTGAATATACGTAGAGAATGACTGTTCACTGTATGATTTTCTATCCCGATCCTGTTCCAGATGAAAAACTGAAGGTGTAAAAAAAACGGTTTAACCATTCCAAGAAAGGTAAGAGTTGCAACGAAAACAATACAAGATTACTAGACAATCCCTATGGGTATCTTTTTGCTCTTCATATATTTCAATATTAGGATAAGTGATTCTCCAAGAAAGAACAATTGAGTTCAAAATAAACGGAATAAAACAAAAAAAAACAGAGGGATATATACTTCATAAAGGTTAGAAATGTGGATGTGTGACAGGGGAGAAAAGTGAAGCATCGTTTTCAGTCGTACGCTCTGCAGATTTTCTCGAGTTCCTCCTCGTCAATACCCATGTCAAAGTCGGTGGAGCTGAAGCTCACATCCCCCTCTCCAGGAGAAGAGCTCGACTGTAAGCTATTCCTTCGAGATCTCGTACAGCCATTGTTATCTTCTTTGGGGTGAGAATACGCTGAATATGATTCTGAAACCTTCTTTGACATCGGTCCTCCGATGAATTCTCGGTCTCAGTCGATTTAGAATGAGACAAAGCAGACGAGATAGGCGAATCCAATTTTGCCATTGATAAGGCTGAATCAATGCTAGTTGAAGTCGAAATTTTACTCCTAGAGCTTTTCGACGACTCTGATACAGGAGAATCTGTTGAGGATGAACACTGGGAGTTACTTTTCTCAACTCTCATCTTATTCGCTGCTTCCAAATTTGAGTTTGAGGGACCGAGACCGACTTTACCTGGCATTCGAGCAAGAGGCGGTTTAAACTGTTTTGTCTTTGTAGGAAGTGGACCAGAAATACCAGATGCGGACACTGTCGTATTTTGGCTGTTAATCAGGCGGCGCATACCTAGAGCAGGAGGCCCACCCACTTGGCCACCATTGTAGCGGTGGGAATTAGGGATGACAATGGGCTTGGCACGACGTCGGGCCTCAGAATTGGGATATGCCTCACTTGTTGGAAAGAGGATAGGCGACGTAGAATCGTTAAGGATAGAAGGGTACTGCTTCTCAGGAGTCAATCCGTCACAATATGGAACAGTTATACGACTTGAGGGTGGTATCACTTTAGGGGAAGTGTTGCTGGATGCTGAGAGTAGTATATCACTAGTGAAGTCTTTAGCTGGAGATGTTCTAGAGTCATTATTTGACAAGGAGGAAATGCTTGAACCCGAAATCAATTGTGTTGGCGCAGTAGAACTAGTAGGAGTTGAAAGATTGTTATCAAGTTTTTTATGTTCAAATGTAGGAGCCTTCGATACTCTATCCTCTGGAGCTTTTCTATGCAGAATGCTTGCAGACGAAGATAAACTCAGATTTCCTCGTGACTCATGCCTAGAGAGTATCGAAGGAGTAGAGGGATAATGTTGAGAACTACCATCTTCAAAGACGTCAGACGCGTCCTTCCCCGCTAATCCTTGCACAATCCGCTCTTAAGCCCAAGGTCTGGAGCTGCCATTTGGGTAACACATTCCTCTAGATTCCTCTCTTTTCTTTTCCTGATCCGGGAATATTTTTCAGTTTCTTTTTCTCTTATACGTTCCAATGTACGCTCTTCCACTTTCTCGGCTATACGTTGTATTAGAGCCATGATGATTGGAGAATCAGGGGGAACATTGAGATCAATCTTCGGCGATAACATAGTTCCAGTAGAGCTTGACTGGGTTGACAGCGGAATAGATGGTTGCTCCGATTTTTGCACGGTTTCCTCCGTGTCTTGATTGCAGCCATATGTCAAGCGTCTTTTGCATGAACGACTCGTACGAGCTGATGAGTCTGATGCAGCAAACCAGCCTTTTGAGTTGTATCTAATGCTGTCTTCAGAAGCTAAATTATAGATGCAAAGAACAGCCATCAGCATAAACGAAGTTATTTACTTTTTAAAGAGTTATAGATGTGTTCAACTCGGATGGCGGAGGCTTAGTAGGGACATAGAAAAAATAAGAGACGTACAATCCTGTGTGTCTATCGACAGTAATCTTTGAAGAGGACCACACGGGTTCTGGGTAGCTTGCCAAAGTATTTCCCTCGACGCGTTTGTATCGGCGTCTTTCGTATCTCCATCCTCAACGACGCTTGTATCATCATTTTTGAATCCACTGTTATCATCCATTTCCTCTTCAAGACATGCAGCGTCGTAGCAGAACCAGGTTTTTTTCTCACAAGAGTGTATATGTTTATGCTCTTGGGGCCGCGTGTATGAGCAGCTAGCTTTCAGTGTTGAAGGACCACCGCCAGCCGTGACACTCGTTGAACTCACTGGTTTGGCCATTTTATTATCGGAGAAAGTCCTTTGTTACCCTTCCTCTTTATTTCGGAACGATGTAGCTTGCTTTCACGTTCATTAATATAATGAGATAGATAGATAAAGACCTTACAAAACACTCCTTTGTGGTGAAAACACAAGTACAATGTAGTCTCATTGATCAGCCTCTTGCTTACTAATCAAATATCTTTGAACTCAAATCATATTGTCATCGCGTCGTTAATTAAATTTAGCGTGTTACTCAGGTAAAAGGACATATTCTTAATTGACATAGAACGTCTATCTAGCAGGGTAGGAAAGCCGGAAGTGATTACTCTTAGAATGGCCGAAGGGTCTGAGTATAGTTTTAGCCAAAGACTCAAAAAGCTAGGTAAATGACTTGGCTTTTCTATATTTTTGGATTGATCAAAAACAATTTCAAGAGTCAAATACCCTTGCAATCGTGTTGGATTACCTGATCTTGAGTATCTGTGAAAGCTTTGGTACAACAAGAGGCGTCAAAACTGTTTTGATTGGAGAGAACAAACGATATGAGACAGAACAAATCAAAGATAACACCATCTTATTGTCTGCGATGAACTAGCTACGGCTTTATATGCCCACCGTATTCACGTTAAAATAGTTTCATTTACCCTACTTAGCTGTTGATAATGTTGATAATTGTCTTGACAAGGATCACACAGAAGAGAACACTCCCTCTAGAATTATCTGTTGGCAAGTATTTCTTTCGTCAAAAACTTCCTTCGAGTCTTCAAGGAACCGTTTCAAGGGAAGATATAATATCGCAAGAACCCAAGTATTCATTAAAAGGTCCATCACTTCGGATAGAGACGATACATACAGTTCACAAAAGGAGACAGAAGTAAAACTTGTAAAATAAATAAAAGCGGATAACAGCACTTGGTTACACCAGGTACTCATGATGGTACTGTGCGATACCAACAGACCTCTCCACTTTTCTAGATTTTAGCTATACTTTCCATTAAAATACAGTCGCCTACGCTTTAATTCCCGAGCCATGTTTTGAACCGGCCAGATTTTCGGTCAACAATCTTCATATCTACCAATTTTTGAGACTTTCTACTAGTCGCATGATGAACTACAAAGACTCAATAACACCCTTGTTTTTGTCACTTAGAGAGAACAATGATGATAGTATCCTAAAACAAATACGCATGGGTCCGTAGATAAGGACGAAGGTAGAATAAACAAAAGCATGTAACCAACCTTGTATTAGACGCTGTGTACAATAAAGTGTTTCATGTCATAGTATTACTAGTATTAGTAAACAATAAAATGTCGCGACCCACGTGACCCGTGATGAGCCCTTCACGTCTTAAACCGTTTCTCAATGAACCACCTTTCGGATTCCTACCACGACATACATCTTTCCACTTTCTCAACTTCACTCACATTTGACCTCTCTAGCCTCATAATCCCACTGGACCACTCTCCGATACTGCCTTTCTAACACACAGCACTACTTACAATTAGTAATATTTTTACTACTACCATCCTACCGAAAGGCGGTGGCTTCGGAAGCCCTTTGTGACAAAATCAATTATTGTTGTCACGCGTATTTAAATACCCCCCTTTCATTTCTCAGCCTACAGCCATATCTTTCTCAACCTCATCATCATGGTGACAAAGGCCCAATCAACATCTTCCGATATTTCGTCTACAATGGAAGTTGTCTCTTCACAGTCTAGTTCTTCTAGCTCCGTTAGAATCTCTGCAACGGAACAGTATGTCGCTAGGTCTAAAAATGCATCTTTGGATGCTAATGATAAAGAAAACCCAATCGCGTATACAGAGTTGGGTGGAAGCGGTCGGTTCATCATCAATAAGCTCCATACTACATTAACTAATCATAATGATAGATACATACTATTCCGAGGAGGATGAGGATTCCTCCCTAGAGAATAGCTCCGGTGTAGATGAAGATGACTGGGAAGAGGAAGAGGAAGAGGAGGAGGAAATTACGATACCATATGTTGTTGCTCATAAGTTTGAGCCACTCCAGTTCAGCGCACCTTGGGAGTTCAAGTGCCATAAGCAGGATCCGGAACCTCGTCTAGATATTCCAGAAGATTTTTTCCTCGAGACCACTCCAAGGCACGCTATTCCGCGTCAGACCGGCCGCTTCCTCTTCAAATATATCCTACCCAAACGATTACCGGAGCTCGACATTAATAGGATCTTAAAAGAGATAAAATCCAAGGTAGAAGAAGATAGCAAGCCAAAAAGAGGGAGAAAGAAGAAGTATAAGTCCCCGCTCGGTCAAGCTGTTGAGGCTCTTACACCATTAGACAAGCTCAAAGCTATTCTGGACGCCACCCAAAGAGTGATGCCTTCTACTATATCGCAAACGCTTAGGATTCATGATGTTGAGAATCTCAAGCTATGGCCTATACCAAAAATACCTCCTCTACCTCCTCTACCAAAACTACCACCCTTGCTGAAACAACCTTCTCCGTCAAAACTACCTTCTCCGTCAAAATCACGTTCTCCGTCAAAACTATCACCTCTACCAAAACTTCCACCTCTTAGGAGAGACCCGAGTCGAGTATTGGCAAATCTCAAGCTAAAAAAAAAGCGAGGCCCCCCAAAGAGGACAGTCCTAATGATCCATTCCCCGATGCCATTATGTATCTACGTAATCCCTCTCACCAACCTACAGAAAAAGAATTTTGGTGGTTTGATACTGCGGCATGTATCACCATGGCGGATAGCGAAAAAGAATACCCTAAAGTAAGTTTTTATGAGTTATCTTATGGTAGAGCTGGATCAAGTTTAGTGTATAGGCTATCGAGAAAACTCTACTTTTCATGCAACGCGTGATGGCCATTGATCCTTGCCGCAGGTTCACGTATGGGATATCCCTTACACCCTCTTTCATGAATATATGGTTTCATTCGCGAAGCACTCTTACTCTAAGCGGATCGTTCCAATTCAACGAGGTATGTTTGCAGGGATTAACTCTTTTACTTTACATATACTAAACTAATCGTGATGTTTACTAGCTGAAAGACTTCAAGAAGATTATTAAAGTAATCTCTTCTCTGGTTTACGCTAGTAAAGAGGACCTTGGGTGGGACCCAACCATTTCTGTTTCTATAAAACCGCTGCCATATACGCGCATTTTCAATTATGAAGTAGCTGGGGAGAAGTTTGAAACAGAGGCAAGTGAAACAGAGGCAAGCTCCTGGGCATTCATCGGAAGCGGTACTCGACTGTGCAAAGGTCGTAGGATGGAGAATGGCGAGCCTAAAGAGGCGGTAGTTATCAAAGACTTTTGGCCTGATGATAATACCCCACTTGAGACTCATGTCCGTATGTCTATAATTGATTCCATCCATAATGATAAGGATCGTATATTTGTCGATGAACATATTCTAAAGCCAATGTATCATGAAGCTGTCAAAATTGGAAAGCGCGAGGATCACACGAAAGAAAACATACTTCGAGGAGGACAACTTGGCTACGATCACTTCTACACAGAACTAGAGGAAGAAGGTAGTTCTTTTGAGAGGAATCAAGACAAAAACATATGGAAGGCTCTCCCTGATCGATATCACTATCGTATTGTGTATAGAACGGTTACCCCTATTCGCAGGGTTTATGAAAGTCACGATATAATAACCGTCCTGATTGACGTGCTCAAAGGTAAGCCTTTTTACCCATCTAATATCACTAGCTAGACTTACATTTATTAGCTCTTCATATCATACACCTAGAGGACTGGGTTCACGGAGATATTTCCACTGGAAACATATATCTTGATCAGGACCCAGATACTGGCATAAAACGAGGGGTGCTTGGATATCTGGAACATTGCAAAGTAGCCATTCGAGGAAATAGATCAGAACGCATAGACGTGAGTATATCACATTCGAGTTATTATAAGTTTTTTTTAATCTCACACGACCATCGCAGTTTACACCTGGGTTCGGTGCGGTAGAATTATATCACTCACGTTATCTATTCACCTCAAAAGAAAAAAACTATTTTGTGCCCCGTTTGTTCCATTACAACTATCTACATGATATCGAATCACTGTGGTGGACGGCAATTCGGGCAATGATAGACTTTGAAGAGAGAAGACGTTCAGGAGGAAGTTACCACGACCCTGAAAATAGGCTGAAAAGAACCAAGGAAGATGCATTCTTGAATGTTGACAAAGACTATCGCCTTGATTTCTTTGAAAAAGACGGGTTTGATGATCTCGCTTTATTTGTCCCGGAATACTTTGAACCTCTGAGAAAAGCCCTAGAAATAGCTAGAAATGAGCTACTCAAGTCATATAGGGAAGCAGAAGCTGGAAATTGTAGTCGGATACACCTAGGTAAAGAGAGTAAGCTACATCAAGTTTTCATCGAGGCACTGCAAGATGCCAAAGCCAGCTCTAAAAACACCGCCGTCATTGATCGCATCCCAGCTGATAATCCTCCTTCTGAAATGGATGACATTACAACTGAGGAAGATTCGGATGGTTCCGCATATGATAAGCAACCGCGAAAAAGAAAGGGCTTCGACGAGCATCGCGACACGAACTCTACTTTACCAGCAAAGAAACGTCGTAAAGTGCAAATTGTTGATGAACCCATATATAGGGACAGTGGCAACAAAGCTGGAAATGGTGATGCTTTGCGATCTTTTCTGAGTGTCTTTAATCATCGTAACGATGAAGATGAGATCGTAGGATCTACATCTAGCTCTACCTTGCTAGTTGATGAAGAAACTAGTAAAGGAAGAGACAAGAATATAGAGCTTGAAACAAGTTCTATCTTCTCTGCTGACAGGGAGATGCGTAACAAGTTCTTTGATAAGGAAAAAGATCAAGAAGACGATTCCGAGGTTGGCCTACCGGCTGAAAGGGGAACTTACCGAACTCGAGGGAAGCAAATCAAGTCTGTTTCAAAATCTTCATCAACTGGGAATAGTATCCGTGATAAGAGAGGGAAGCCTACAAATCCCGATTCAAGCGAACCAATCATTACGGATACTCATATGGTAAAGAGAAAAGGGAAAGCCATAGAGTCTAGTACCGGTTCTACCGTCCCCGATACCAGGAGAACGCGTAGAACTCGTTCTAGTAAAGGCAATGACCCAGAAGTCGATGTCTGCTAAAATAGCAACGACCAGTCAGGAAACCCATGATACATGTACCAGTAGAGCCTGCGATGATGAACTCGTTGCCGATTCTTCACCATCAACTAGTAGGATTAATCGAGGAAGAAAGGATAACGATGCAGCGGCTACTCTCAGTTCTTTTGTTCCAACCACCAGAGAGTCCCGTAAAAGAAAGAGACCTGATACTGCTCCTACTCGTATACTTAAAACCCGCAAAACTCAATAAGGTGATAACAGGCCGGTATTCTTGTTCTTCTTTCTCTTTGAAACTTGTTTTGGGCTTGCTCCTTTTCTATTTCTTAGAATCTAGTGTGTGATATATTTATTCATACATGTTCTTGTATAACTTGATCGTCTTTCTCTCACTTTTGCAATGCTTTCGCCTCGCTTTCACAAATCAAAGACAATATTTGTACTCGATTAAGAACCTGTTTTTAGCCCCTACTTGTTTCCAATATAATTACCTATACCCACCTATAGTTAACTTTGCAAGAATCATCATGAAAAGATTTGTCTTGCTAAGTTCATCCGATACCAAACAGTTGCGGTTACTCCTTATCTCAACTCTTGAGCGTGCAAGGACATAGAGCATGCTATCTTGAGTATATTTTTGTAGTTGTTAGTAATTTGAATGTTGGGTTTAAGAGGCAATAGGGTTAGCAATGACAAGATGGGTCCAAAACGGCTCCATGCCCAATCCCAAACTCGACATGAAAAAAAACTGTCTCACGTGATCAGATAGTGACTACTCAGATTGAAAAATGAGGGAACACGATTGGGGCGGAAAGAAGTTGTACATGTACATGTATTGTATAACATATAGTATGAAGGGCAGCCATATTTTTGCTAGAAGCAAAGCATGAGGTTGATATACGTGAAATACTAATTTCATGCGAGTCAATAGTTTCCTCGAGAGGTATCCGGATATCAAAAATGAGAAGAAGGCAAATTAGTCTCTGTCAAAGCAAGCGAAGAAAGAGTCGATGACTAGCAAATCCCAACATGATCAATGCAACCAATTACTTCCACATTGTTATATTGGTTATGACCCGAATCGGACTATGGCTCAGACAAAGAAATCATCAATATCGAGAATGATGTCAATGCGAAAGGCGAACCTCCAGATGCTAGTAAGTACACTGAGGAAGTTTTGGATAATAGTATTAAACAGTCTCTTCGGATGAAGATATCGACTACTCTCCTGCTCCAGCTAACGTCTGTAACAAAGACTCTGGAATGACTTTAGATGAGGAAGAGAAGATTATATCAAGTCATGCATATCAGTCTTAGTTAAGTAGTTAGATACGTTTGAAAGCATGCTAGCTCAACGATATAGTTTCAAGATATCTCATACTGAGTATCCAAAGGCTGGGTACATGCTAATGAAGCTAATGGACGCGTATACGAACAAGTCCATCAAATATGCTCCACTCGTGAGGGCTTCGTCAACACTTCCCACGGCGAGATGGGCCAATAAGGCATTGCTAACGTATTTGATCATACATCTTGATTCGTTAGAGCCTCTTCGTTCACCAGACTCACCGTATGAAGAATTGGGTTGGCATGTCCGAAAGCAAATCAGATCACAGATATGCTGTTCGGAAGGCAAAGTGGTTGTGGAGCCGTATGCTATCTCGCGACACGGAGCTCGACAAACTCACTTATGCTATAGAGAGCAAACTGAGTAGGATATCGTTGAGTGTGCATTCCAACTTCCCGAATACGGAGCTGAAAAGGCTGGATATCACTTGCTTATGTGTTGGACGAGCCAGACACATTGCAAACTTTGGAATGACTTTGGATGAGGAAGAGAAGATTATATCAAGTCATGCATAACCAGTCTTAGTTAAGTAGACAGCCAAGTATATATGCTAAAAGTGCCAATCATAGGTTATGTCGATCGTTGACTGTTGTGGGCTCTTGACAATATTCATGATACTCTTCTCTTGTCAAACATAGTCATGCATTGGAAAGTAAAGTCCTTCAACCTACACCAAAACCAAACGTCTGGAGGACCGGTATAACAGTATTGCTTCTGATGAAGCCCTTGCCAAAGTTCGAACTGATCTTATACCGTTGGCGCGGAGATGGATTCGTTGATTGTAGCACACAAGGTCGTAATGGTGGAGGCATATGCGAATATTCGTGAGCTATATATATCTCTGCTACTCTCGCTGAGATTATAAAGACAACTCGGCGAGCTTACTATTACGATGTCTGATGTAAAGGGCTCGAGCTCAAAGAAACCGCAGAGAAGGCTGAGGATGCGGAACGTAAAGCCCAACATCAGCTGGGTGAAGCAAGAGTGGGATTAGAGCATGCTGCGATTGAGGCTAAGAAGGGTGAATAACATGCCCAAGATGCTAGAAAACAGGCGGAGATCGAGAAAGACATACTTTCTGCAAGATTGAAGGTTGTAGGAGATGAACTTGCGGCAGCGATTTTCTGATGCTAGGGAAGCTGAAGAAACTGATCAATTCCATGTCCAGAAAGCAGAAGAGCTCTTTGCTGAGATCTATCGATTGGTCAATGAACTCGTGGTATGTATTTCGTCTTATCATGATGAAATAGATCTTATTGCTCACTACCTCTGTAGGGCCAAGAAGCGAGTTGCGCCTTACAGGTTGACACTGTCAAAGAGAAACATGGTCGTCTTTTGCAAGAAGCGCTCCAAGAAACTAAGGTGGATTTGTCAGATTCAAAAAAGTATAGACTTTTCTGATAACTATGTAGACCGGAGCAGGCGATGCTCACACTCAAGATATTTATTCATTTCAGATCCAGTCTCAACAGATGGGTGACAACACAACGCTGCTTACAAGTCTTATATCAAGGAGCTCAGAAAGAGCGCAAAGAGACCTTTGATTTTAAGACATTATCAATTCTCAGGCGCTACGCAAGATGTTCTGACTAAAGCCAGGGCGGCTCTTGCTTCTTCTCTATCGGAAATCGAATGACTCAAGAAGCATCTTGCAGAGACAGATAAATCTGCAGCTAACATCGATACTTAATCTGCATTCGAGGTACTTCAATTGACGTGCGAACTATCTTTTGCGGGCGATGGTAACAGTAGCGCACAAAGAGGTTCTTAATGCACAGCATGAACGGGTCTGCGTGGGGTCTACAGGATGTGGCGGACTGTACATCGATGGAAATCAAATGTGTTGAAGCAGATAACGAAGAGAAAGACGACACGATTCCTTGGTATGTGAAACTTTTGAAGCTCTTCGTCAAAGGCACGATCCCAAACTTGGCATACTTCTATTCTGTCACCCTTTCAACTTTCTCCCTTATGTTTTGGGCTCCTATGCTGTTCCTCTTTTCTCTTTTATTCTCTCCATATACATTCCATTCACAACTTGCATACATCACGAACAATATCTGCATTTCTCGTCTTATGCTGTAACAATCCTGTGTATCATATTTAATACATGCTATTATTTATCTTTCTATCTTTTTATGAGACCCTTTCATCTATTCTTTGACCTTTTTCGTATCTGCGCGAGAGAAAGAAAGTTGTCTAACTCGTGAAAATGTTCTTTCGCTATCTTTTTTTCAGGTTGAAGAAAGACATCGCTCTCTTAACAGAGCAGCGCGAAAAAGCAAAACAGGACAAGCCACAACCTTACGTGTCAAAGAAAGGGGGAAATGAAAGATCGATGAAGAAAACTGTCTCTGTTTTCGTCAAAAGTATTCTTCTACTCTCATGCATGTACCCCACACAAGGTTCTTACTGAAGACACTACACACGTCGTTTACGTTCCATGTTATTCTCTTACCCCTTCTTCTGCTTTTATACTGCTTTTATTATCTTTATCAATTGGTTCTTTTCTCAGAGGTCATTTCAGGAACGTTCAAACACGACACTGGTTTCTCTGCTCATATTCACTCTCCTTCGGACAACTCGTTCCTTACCGCCAATCCAAATGTTTCCCTTTTCTTTATACCCCATTCTAACACTATATCTATCACATTTTCACACCTTTTCTTTCTCGTCTACGAAATCTCTTATCAACCAATGTTTCGAGTTGTTTTTTTGGATATCACACAATGCCGACTACTCTTATTTTATTGGAAAGGGGAGCGTGAGAGAGACGCAGGTTTACTGGTGCACAATGTACATTGCTAAAATCGGGAGATCGATGCAGTGTAGGACCAGCGGACTAGATTGCTAGTCGTAGTGCTTTCGTTAAGCACTTTGTAACTGGCTCGGAGAACTCAGTATTACTATATTTTCGTACTTTCGGACGTGTTTCTGGCCCCATTGTATTCTTTCTTGAGGATGGGGCTCATTCAAATGACCCCTCAATCCTGATAGCCTAAACGTTTCGTCGAGGAGAATATAACCATCTGGAAACTATACGTTCTCTTATCATCTACCTTTATCTCATGTATATGCCTCCAGACTCGTGGCTGTATTAGGCGTTAGATAGTCTATTGTCTTCTATATCTATTGCTCTGTTTTTTACTAGGCTACCCAGACAAGTGTGTAATATTCTGACTATACTACAAGTCGGGTGGGCAGAGAAATACATGTTTCCGGGTTTTGTTCCTCTCCTTCCTTTATTCTTTCACAAGCATACCAGCGATACGAGCGGTCTGCAAGGTCGACAAGAAACCACAGAACATAGCAGAGATGGCTATCCTAGTGATAATCTTTGCTCAGGAAGGCGTGAGAGCACTGAGCACACCGATTTGGATTTGGATACCTAGAAAGCCTAGGTTGGCGAATCCGCAGTGCTCGGTCAGAGAGAGGGTTGTCAGAAGCCATGTTCGTTTGGAGATCTGTCATATACATAATTACGATTTTATCAGTAATCTAGTTGGACTGAAGGGAGGGGGGGAGTAGAACACAAACCAAAGTAAGCCACAAACACATTCAAAGCAAGTTTCATAGCAAGTAATTGCTAGACCTCAAGATCTCAGCACGAGGAATCCCAATGAAGAAAGTAAGAGGATAAAACATGTATCCAATAACCAACTGCAATGTCAACTCATGAATCCCATACGCTTTCCGTATCCAGTTAATAGCGACAACAAGGGACACATTCGTCAACACGTTCAACAAGATCGATCCGGCGACCATGAACGTGAACCAGTCTCCCTTGGAGAACGCGTGAAGAGCATTCACGGCGGGTTATTGTCTGCGTGTCCTCAGACTACGTCGATCGTGCACGTCACACGAGTTTGTCGTCTTCGGGTATACGCATCTTGCTGTTGGTGAACAAAACCGGGATAGACATGAGGAAGGCCGTAACAGGGTTTTGGGCGGTATTGTAAGGGCGATGTATGCAGATAACACGGAACGTGCGATAGTTGAAGAAGCTAAAGTAAAGAATGGTAAGTATATCACAAATATACGCGAAAAGAAGAGAAGGAAGTGGCTCTTTGGGGATAAACGGTGCGGGTGAAAGGGAACAGAGGGAGAGAAAGACAGATTATTAGAGAGGAAAAGGAGATGTAACACGTACTAGAAGCCATAGTTAAGCGTAGCTCAGATTGAGTCATGAGGTCAATATAAGGTTCGACGAGACAAATATCTTCGCTCTGTGTAACCCAGGGCAAGGAAGCGGCCCGAGAGAGGTTCATAATGTTGAAGAAGAAAAAGCAAGCAAATTTGATGTTGAAGACGGAGCGACATAGTACATCATGTGAACAAATGCGATGAAGATAATCTCAGAGAGCTGTGATGATTGTTTGGTCAAGTGACGAAAAAACTAAAGACGATACAAAAGTCAATTGAAGTTACAACTGACAGTATTAAGGGGGACGCATTATGGCGAAAACCGTCAAGACTGTGTTCCAAGAGATAAGTAGCATGGGTTGGAAGCGACTGGCTGGAAGATAGCA